>APFE030565407.1:0-15798 GCA_000404065.3 Pinus taeda | reverse complement strand
AAAAAAATACTCCAAAATTTGAAAAGTTAAAATAACACACAATTGAAAAATAAAATGTAAAATTAGAAGAAACCATTACTCTAAAGTTCACACTGTAATTATATATTATGATATAACCATGCAATTTAATCAACTACATAAATATAATACAACCATGCAATTTAATAAACTATTTAACATATTTGGCTGTCTAGTCATTTATAAAAAGAAAACCATTACTCCATGAGACTTTTTGGAGTTTTTGACTCTGCCTGCAGAACTACTAGAGTTTAAGTCATTTATATAAAAAGAAAACCCTTGTCCATGAGACTTTTTGGAGTTTTTGACTCTGCCTGCAGAACTACTAGAGTTTTTTTGGTTGCTATTTAACAGTGCCTATTACTGGAAAAGAAATGTAACGACGACTCCAACGATTCTCACATTCCACAGGATGATATAAAGGCATTCAGCGGTGTCAGCCTATCCTCTAACTTAATGCTCAAGAAAGCCCCTGTTGTGTAAGCTGGCCACTGCATCTGCTAAGCACTGGTTCATAGGCGTAAACGAAAGGCCCACATCCTTCAGCTTTTCATTGGAGAACTTGTATGGCTGCTTCCTTGGATTTTTCTCGTCTGAGCACCTGCGCGCATGAAGTTGCAAGCTTCATTTATCTTCTATGTTTCTAAATATAACACAGTTTGACAGAACCCAAAGTGAAATATGTTTTATGTGAGAGTTGAGTGTGTGTACGTACTTGGTAGGGTGGGAACAGCGAGGGCACTCTCTTGCCAACATGTCGACCAGGTCTGCTCGATGGAGGTTGCATTCTGCGCACAGATATCTTTCCCCACTGGCTGAGGGCGTTTCATAAACTAAAATGTGAGCCTTTGCCACGTCCCTCACGTCTACATATACTTGTGTTAAGTTTGCATACGTCTTAGCAGATCCTGATCATCATCCAGATTTATGAATATCAATTAAATCATTAAAAACATCTGTGCATATTACGAACGAACTGACTATAACATATAAATAAATTTTAAGCAATACCCACCTGACAAGTATTTCATAATATGAGCAGTGCTGGGGTTCATGGTGTTCTGCAACAAGGGACCTAAAACCAGGCCTGGATTAATCACCACAAGCTCTAAATTCCTTCTCTCGGAAATCTCCCATGCGGACTTCTCTGCCATTGTTTTCGCATAGCAATACCAATTCTGTAATGCATGAGAGAGGCCAATTAGTAAGCCGATTCAACCTCTATATGTATTAATTGATAAGTTAATTAATACCTTGGTCTGTATGCAGTAGTCCAAATCGCTCCAGCAGTCATCATTGACTGTAGCAAGTGGTTCTCTGTGAGGATCCATGTAAACTGCACCGATAGAAGACGTAAAGACAACGCGCTTGACCCCTGTTTCTGCGCAAGCCTCCATCACATTCCTCGTCCCTTCTGTCGCAGGCTCTATAGCTTTCTCCTGCTTTCATTAATTATAAAACAATGATTAGCAAGATCTAATGGCATCAGAATCGTTTCAGCTGAAACCAACTGCATGGAATTGGAATTATGACGAGAATTGAACGAATCAACGAAGTAATTACAGGGTCGTTGTTGAGAACGGCAGCCATGTGAAAGACACCATGGCAACCTCGAATAACTGTAAGCATGCTCTGGTAATCAAGAATATCAGCTTTGACCAGCTGAAGCCTCTCCTTTGCTCCTTCCAGCTCTCTCAAATGCTCATATTTCCACCCATCATCTACACTCACGTCAAATCTCTTTAGAAACCCTACTTCCAGATATGATGTAAGGGAATATATCTACATACATGTTCCATGCAAAAACAAATAATATAATTAAATCATGCGATGTGGTAGGAAAACTGGTAATTAGTGGATATACCAGCTGGGTTGGTGCGAACTGCTCCTCTGACAATATAGCCCTTGGTGAGGAGAAATTGATAACCCACGATGCAATGAAACCCCCTGCCCCAGTCACGCAAACTATTTCATCTCCTTTCTCGTTCTCACTCGGCTTCATTTCATCTGATATCATGGTTTGTGTCAGAAGCTGAAGTCCAAACTCAGAGATGAATCAGATAAGTAGCACAATGAATCGTGGAAATGAAATGGAGACGTACCCTTTTTAACGCTTCCTGGAGGAGTAGGCGAGAGAAAATTTCGGTAGGCGACATCTACGTAGGAAGAGCCATGAAATTTCAGCCGTCCGTGGAAAGGGAGGGGAGAGAAAATTTCGTTGGCGTAATCGTCAGTCACTTCATTGCCATTGGCAGGTTTTGTAAATATTCGAACATTTACTCCAATTTCTTCGCGGTCATACAACCATTTTCTCGCTATGTCGCGTTCATACAGCCGAAGTTTACGGGCATTTTGCGCGTCATAAGGCGTTTTGAACGTATTTGATGGTTAGAAAATTTTGAAGACCGTTTCTTAAAGACGTGTTTGGAACCGTTCAAAACGAAACGTATTTTGGACGGTTAATATTTTGCTTATTAATACCCATTCAAGGAAGCAGAAGCGAAGGTAGTAAACTAAGTTGCCAGGCACTTGTTATATGGCCACTTATCCGGCCTCCAGCAAGCCATCCTGTCTCTACGAACGTTGGTATGTTTTTGTCATAGTACTGTTGTAAGTGATAACATAATTCTTATGTGTGGATAATTTTACATCCACCCCATGCTTCAAATTAAGTTCACAACAATGAAATTTTGAAATGCTGGGAAAGGCATCCAGGAAAACCTAAAGTAAATCCGGCCTTGCTTTTACTTTTGATTCTGCACATTATTTTGTTAGCCAAATCGCAAAACGGACTTTGGTGGATGTTTGGTTGCAGATTCTCTGCCATTTTTGAGGGTGTAAACTCCGAGTTGAACCAAATAAATGATTTGCTGCCGTCGGTTAATTTAGTGGATCACTTGCAAATTTAAAGGGATTATATTGGTCTGTTTTGTGGAGACAGCCAGAAGTAACCACCCTCTGTTTATGGGAAGTGAATTCTAAGAGGCAATGCTCTACCAACAATAGCACCAGTGACAGGTTTGAAGGAATCTTTCCTCTCCTGTAATGAAGGGGAAGGAGCCTTACTAATTAATAATAATCATAATCATCCTAACACATTTAGATATATTTTTTTAAATTAAATAATCAATAAAAAACATACAACAATGAAATGAAATGGGATATTTTTTTAATATTGTATTTGAGTAATGATTTTTTCATTTAATAAATTTGTTTTGATGTAAATATTATTTTTTTGTTATAATGTATATTAAGACAATGAGGATTTCCTTCTTTTTTAAAATATTTGTGAGCAAACTGCTTTCCAATATGGTAGAGATGTTGTAATTTCTTTTATACCATTTGACTCAGTCAAAATAAAATTAGAAAAATAAATAAATAAAATTAAAAATAAAAATCAAGTTAATAATTATAATGATAATGCTAATGATAATTATAATTAATAACTAAACCAACTTAGATCCATTTTAAATGTGGATCTACCAAGTGGCTAGAAAGATCAAATCTTAAAAATCTCTTACTAAAATATTTGAAAGGAAGATCATTCAATTATAAAAACAATAATTACTTATTATTTGGATATATTTATTTTTAGCGATAATATTTATTTTAACCTCAAACCTGTTAAACATAGATAAGAATTAAAAATATAAAGAATCCAAGCATAAACATGTTTATGAAAAAACAAAATTGAACTCCAACATGATATATTTTTATCTAGTATAATTAAGGTCAAAGTATTGCATTTGTATGTCAAATTAATCTAAAAAGAATAAAGTTCTATAATACTGAAGGCCCCACTACTCTACATATTGGAGAATGACATGTTTATTATATTTTTTGTCTATTTGCATTTCATATACCTAGGTGTCCCACATCTTACCAACATTTTTAAAAATGAGATGTGACACATTTAGATTGGAACATTTTTCTACTATGGCATAGCATCTTTCCCTTTATGTTTCTCAAGATGCATTTAAATATGAGGAGAGTCTTTTGCACATATATCCAATCTTCATCTATATTTGGATTTAATGAATGGCTTCCATGCAACTTGACTCATCTCTTTGCTTACATTATCATTGGAGCAATGAAATTTGGAAACTTGTATGTTGTGACATCACTTTGAAACAACTAATTTTTGTTGTAAAATAAATTTCTCTTATTAGATGGATATGAAAGATGGATGTTGGTGCTATGTTCTGGTGCCCTTTTAGGGTTTCATATATTTATGTTTTCTATCAAACCTTATATTAGATAATGTAAAAAATTATCTCCTAATTTGCATGGAACTTAGTATTATTGGGAATTGAAACTTTCTGGTGGTATAATATAAATTGTTGCTTTTAAATGACACTTGGAATATATGAAATGGATAACCATCAAGTACTCTACCTAGGATTGATTATATACTTTCAATAAGAAAAATAAACATGTTTCAAATGTTCAATATTTTTTTGTTGAAATCTCCACAATTGTAGTTGTCAAAGTATTATAATTTTAATATATTTAATTTTTAGTTGATATGTCTACAAGTTATATTAAAGGGTATAGTTTCTAAATGATACACCAAGGTGAAAATTATTTTGAATTTTCAAATAAATTATTTTGTCTAAAAAATAAACTAACTAGTTAATTAGAGTGAGTTTTTTATGATTTTATTTAATGTTACTTTAATACACAATGGTTTTTTGTTTATATATATTGATTTTACTACAATTTGATGATAAATAGAAGGAAGGATTTGAAGAGAGCATGTTTTTACCACATTTAATATTATTATAAGTGTTTGTTCTCTAAGAATGTAATAGTGGAGGAAATCATAACATAATCCTATAACATGATGTTAAGAGATCTACAATGTCCATTTATTATAGTTTTTGTCTTTTAATTTTTAAAAGGTTCAAATACTATATATTAATTGTTGTTAACATTATTGTATATCTCATTATCCAAAACAATGCTAAATAATAACATAAACCATATTAATTAATCTACTTTTCAGTTATTGATAACATTCATTAGTTTTACTATGTTGGTCATCTTATATGTCCTATAAGATATCCTTAGTCATATCTCATATATACAAATGCTATAGCATGTCTGGGGCAAGGACAATTGATTTCAAGTTCCAGAGACTTTATTGTGAAGGTTCCATGCAATTTCAAACCAAGATTCGAGATTTAATAAGCCATTTGTGTGTTATGGTTATTTCGTTTTTTTCCTTATGATACGTAGGTGAAAATTTAACATAATTATGTTATTGAAAAGTAATTTTATAATCAAACATTTATTGGTCAAGGGTTAATTTATTGTAAGAACATTACCTTTAAAAGGCAAAATTTTAAACATAGTGTTTTTTGACGAGGAGGATAAAAACCCAAAATGTCAAAAAAATACTATATGATGGATAAAGAGACATCCAAATTCCAACCCTGACCCTGTGTAACACTTATACATTCTATTAATAAATATTTTAGAAAATTAAATTAAAATTAAGAACTCGTTACGGAAGCAGTGGGTATGTTTTCTTGTGGGTTAACAGTTTTATATTTTAATTACACAAATATTAAGAGCATGAAGATTTTTTGGTGGACGATAAGAATAAAGATATCTTGATTTTTTTTTTTATCTATCTTTTATATTGATTTTAAAGAAAAATATGTTCATATGTGACCAACCATAATGTGTTAGAAAAAAATTAAACAACGTTGACTTTTAATATATGGTTGTTAGAAAAATTATTAAATTACGTTAAATTTTAGTAAATTTAAATTTAAATTTGATATTAGTTGTTTGTGTTAAAGAGTTTATTAGATTCCATTTTTAATAAATTTAAATTTGATGCTTGCTAACCAAATTTCAATAAACAGCGGGGGCCGAGTCGGCCGACCATACACAATTCCCCCATTTTGGAACACGAGGGGCTAAGAGAAGGATGACTTCGCGGCCACCAATGGGGTCGTGTGGTAAAAACGCCATATTCAGAATTGACTAAGACGCAGGCGCCGACCATACCCGACATTGTAGTAAAAACACCATTATCTGAAAATTTCCAAAACATCTCCCGCTCCGCTTTAGATGGCGTGCAGTTCGGTGGGACCTTGTCGCCATTTCATCTCTTGCGTTGCGATATTTACACGTGGCATAAATTAAACGGTCGATATTCGTTGCGTAACATCAGTGGTGGGCGCCGAATCTCAACGAAGGGTTCAGTCACAGCAAACGCTTATGTAATTCGAATCGTGAGATGCAATCAAGAATACGAAGGATTGATACCTTTCCTTTGTAAGAATACGAAGGATGGTAAGAAAGAGCTTTTTAAATGCTACACATCTTATTTCAATTTTAATTATTTTAACAATGAAGTTAGTCCATGTATTTTAAAATTATAATTTTAATAATATTTTTTATCATCATCCCATTTCGAGTGGGTCGGAAGTTTTTGTCCATTCAAGCTTTCAACTTTATTCAACCATGTTTAAGAAATTCAAACTTCACGTTTATAACCATATTAATATTTTTAAGATAATTATATTAATAAAACTACTTAATATAATTATATTAATAAAATTATTTTTATTATAATCATTAATAGTTTATTGTTAAAATAGAAACACATTCCATGAGCCCGGTCATCCGAAGAAAAATAAACGAAAATTAATGTCACTAATTAAAAATTAATCTCGACCCCGTGTATATTCTAATTCACATATATAAATTACAAGTGAGAACTTGAAGCGCGGTGTCTAATCTTCGAACGCGTGCAGCAAGTTTAGCATTATAATTACACATAAATAAAATATATATATATATATAATTTTGTGAAAATAGAAAGTATGTTGTGAGTAAAATTAATAAATTAGAAGACTATTGAGAATTATAACTATTTAATCATGGAAGTTTAGAGGGCCGGGAAAGGAGTGGGCTAGTATTGTAGCAAGCTTCTTTTTCTCTATTAGAATCTAATAACCTAAGTCAAATTTCTTGTCAAAATTTAAACTTTGATCATAAGTATATGGGCGGATTCAAAATGGGGAAAAACCCTTGGGAAAGGTTTTGTGATAAGGATGAACTTGGATAATGAGAAACTTAGGTTAGCATTGAAATTTTTGCTAGATTCAAACTCCTTTTTTTACCTAAAAAAGTGGTCTATTGCTAGAACATTAGTCTATTCAAGTGAGAAATATGGGATTCATTGACATGATAATTTTTGCTCATTATTGTATGAGTAACATTGCATTGTAAAAATATTATATAGAAGGTGCCACAACTCTGCAATGGGTAGGGGTTATCAGTAAAAATGCTCTCTCCAACTTGTAAGTACCTCTAAAGCCTTGAGTAATGAGACCTATATAAGCCCCCCAACACATAGAGTTGATTCAACTTAGTATTCAATCCAAACAAGTTATAGATGAATATCACAGTTTGAAGGTAGTTAACTAGTGTGACATGACCCTTGTCACTTAGTTAGCTCAGGAAATTCGATTTAAAGGGCTTGGAGTTCAGTTATGCATGTGTGATTGCTAAATTTTAGCAATCTAGTTCAATTATTTTTAGTTGTACTCAGTTAACTGACCTCTAACTATTAATAGAGTCAGTTGAAGGTCAGTTGTGCAGCAGTGAGACTTTAACTCATATATTTTTCAGTTAACTGATCAATTAGCCCAAAATAGCTAATGCATGCATGAAATTCAAATTCATCAACTTAGGTGGAGATGAAAAGGTAGCGTAACATGAGTTGTATACTAGTTTGACTATACAATTGTTGCATGCAGTCAGGAGATCAATCCTTGGGAATTTCACAATCAATTAGGAGGAAATTCTTATGTTTTAGGGGTTAATTTCCTCAAGATTTGCACAAGGAAATAGGAGGCTTGATGAGAAAATAACTGGCTAAGTGTTGGCTAGAGTTTCTTATTCAGTAGGGAAAACAACTATTCTTTTGCAGGTTGTGCTCAGAGCTGGAAAAATCAATTGTAATAGTTTCTTTGTTCAACTGATCAATGCAAAGAGGTTTGAGGGGTTTTTCCTAGTTGGGTTCCCCTAGAAATCACAATGTACTTGTGGTTTTTCTTGTTGCATGTCTATGTATGTTGTTCTAAATTATGATTTCCATTTTGCAAATTAGTAGAGTATAATTCATCTTTTTTTTGTTTTTTTTTTTTTTAATCAGTTCGAAATCTTGAGAAATTGCAATTTCTATCAAATTTCTACATGGTATTAGAGCCATAAAATCATATTAGAACTAGTATTTTGAACTTGTCTCTTACGAATTTCGAATTTGCAGCTTCAGTGCAGCAGTTTCTCTTTAGGATCAAGAGAATGTCTTTCAACATACTGAGGTTGGAGTATGCCCTAGAGGGTAGCTTAAATTTAATAGCATGGAAGGATCGAATGGAAGTAATGCTTGATGATAATGGTGTGTTAGAATATGTTAAAACTGATATTGCAAAACCCCAACAGTCTGATGCACAACAATTATCCCAATGGAAGAAGGATGTTGCAAAGGAAAGGATAATTATTTTGGAAGGTGTGAGAGACCATGTGGTCTCAAAAATCCATGGAAAAGAGGCACCATTTTCTATGTGGAAGATAATGACTCAGCTACTCGAAAATAGGAGTGACCATAGAAAATTGGCATTGGAAGACAAACTTCGAAACATTAGGATGCAGAAGAATGATATTATTCCGCAATATCTCTCTAGGTTTACATAAGTTCGGATGAGCTTGGAGGGGTTGGGGTGAATGTTGTAGAAGATGACCTCGTGAACCTAGCTCTCCCAGACCTTCCAAAATCCTGACATATTTGCCAGGACCCTGTGAGTGGAAGGGAAAAATTATTGAATTGGGAAAGATTGTGGTCCAATTTGGTTCAAGAAGACTTCAGGAGAAATAAAAGAGATGGAACTTCATCCAAAACTAAGGATGAAGATAATTTTTCATTGGTTTGAATGGGGAAGAATGGAAAAGGAAAAAACACCTAGAGCAAACCTAAATCCAACAAAAATAATGGCAAGAAGAAAGACTTGAGCAAGATAAAATGTTTCCGCTGCCACGAATATGGGAACTATGCATCTAAATGTCTTCACAAGAAGTCTACCAAGAAGCCTTTAGGAGGAGCAGGAGGTTAAGCACTAGCTTCACAATTTGAATTAGACTTCACCCTAATAGCATGCATGCCCAACACTGTTATGGGGAGTGTGTGGTACCTTGATTCTGGTGCCTTGTTTTATATGATAAGGTGCAAGGATATTTTCAGCAACCTTTAGGAGAAGTTTCTCCAGATGTATATCAAAATGGGGGATGACAGGAGGTACAATGCTACAAGAATCGATATTATCACCTTTGAGATGGAGAAAGCCTCTCCTCTTCACCTCAAAGATGTTATGTTTGTACCTAGGTTGAAGAAGAACCTGTTCTTTGTAGCAATATTAGAGGATAAAGGTTGTGATGTTATTTTCAGTAAAGGGAAAGCCTTTCTGAAACACATAGCTAATACGAAAGTGAAGTAGATCAGGTTTTGAGTGAAGAAACTATACAAACTTGAGGTGGAAGATTGCACTATATTGAGCAGTAAGGCTGAAAAAAGTGAAAATTTGAGATGTTGGAGAATTTTGACACAAGAGATTAGGTCATCTATACCATGGTGCCTTTAAAATGATGCAGCAAATTACCACTAGTCTCCCTAAAGACTCCCTTGACCAAGAAAATGTCTGCAAGGATTGCACATTGAGGAAATATGTCAAATCCAATTTCCATGACCAAGAGAGCATAGCAGATGAAATCTTGCAGTGAGTCCACTCTGATGTGTATGGACCTTTTTCTACAACCTCCACAACAAAACATGAGTACTATGTTATTTTTTATTGATGATTTCTCTAGAAAATGTTGTATTTTCTTATGGAAGAAGGATGAAGTTTTCTCAAAATTCGTTGAATTCAAGGCATTGGTTGAGAAGGAGTCTGGGAAGAAGGTGAAGGCTCTTAGGAGAGACCATGGAGGTGAATTTGTTTCACATGCCTTCAAATATTTTTGTGTGAAAGAAGGCATTCGAATAGAATTGATAACACCCCATAACCAACAACAAAATGGCATAGTTGAGATGAAGAACCAGAGCATAATTGGAGCTCCAAGGCCCATGTTACATGATCAGGGGATGCCATTACATCTATGGATAGAAGCATACAACACTACAGTCTACTTGGACAACCATAGTCCTGATAGAATACTTGGCATGATCACACTAGAGGAAACTTTATCTGGGTGAAAGCCTGAAGTGCCTCATTTCAATTTTTTTAGAGTTTCAGTTTATTCTCATGTCTCCAAGGATTCGAGGAAGAAACTTAAGCCTATAGTAGAGTTGGGAGTTTTTGTAGGACACATTAAAACTCCACACAATTAATGGGTGTATTTACCTTCATTGAGGATGGCATTTGTAAGGAGATATGTCAAGTTCGATGAGGAGAAGGCTATGATATGCTCTCTGGAATGAGAGATAAGTATCCCACTAAAGCAGGAGCTTATAACTCTAAAGGATAAGACTTAGGATGAGCTTCAAGAGGTTTTGGAGCAGCCACATCTAGCGAGTAGGGAGGAGGCAGAGTCGAGGCACTCACTCAACCAAAATATTCCAAAGAGGGGAGAAAGAGAACCAGAGAAGCTGATAGATTATTGTAGGATTCTAGGGAGAATGTGGGAGCCCCTACATCACAATGCAGGAAGAGGAGATCATTTGATAGGTACACTAGTTACATGGCTATCATGATAGAGCTCATTGAGACAAATCCTTACTCATTTGAGGACGTAGCTTCTCAACCTATTTGGGTTGATGCCAGGGTGGAAGAATACAAATCCATCATGAATATCAGTGCATTGGAGGTGGTTCAAAGACTAGAAGGGAAATTAATGGTTGGTTCCAGATGGATCTACAAATTGAAGCATGCAGTTGATGGGAGCATCAAGAAGTACAAGGCCATATTTGTAGTCAAAGGATTCTCTCAGATCGAGTGGGTGGACTATGAGGAAACCTTTGCACCAGTTGTAAAATATTCCTCAATAAGATCCATTCTAGCATTGGTTGCACATATGGGGTGGACAATCCACCAAATGGATGTGAAGGTCGCCTTTCGCAATGGTGTTGTTGAGGAGGAAATTTACATAGGGCAACCAGAAGTATTTAAAACATATGATTGGGAGTCATATGTGTGTAGACTTAAGAGAGCATTGCATGATCTCAAACAGGTACCCCCAGCATGGTACACATATCAATAATTATCTCAATGGATTGGGCTTCACCAAAAGTGAAGCAAATGCAAACCTCTATCACATTGTGGTAGATGGTAAGTTTCTTATTCTTGTTTTGTATGTTGATGATTTAATATTGACAGGTCATGAGCTGCTGAGTCGCTCTTACAAATAGGATATTGCAAGGGAATCTCCTATGAAAGACATGGGCCTAATGCATTACTTCCTTGAGTTGGAAGTATGATAGGGTGATGGTGAATTGTTTGTGTCTCAGAGGAAGTATGCGTCTGAAATACTCCATAGATTTCACATGGAGGAAGGAGAATGCCACTTTAGGTGAAGAGGTTGATGCTACCATTTATAGGCAGCTTGTGGGGTCTTTGATGTGTCTTGTGAACACAAGACCCAACATGTGCTATGCGGTAAATTAGCTTAGTCAAGCTATGGTGAGGCCTACCAAGTTATATTGGAAGGCAATAAAGCATGTGTTACGGTACCTCAGAGGCACTATTGAGTATGGATTATGGTACAGGAGGACAGAGGGAGTGAAGCTCCAAGGCTTCGCTGATGTAGATTGGCAGGGAGTCCATCAGACAGGAAAAGTACTTAAGGTGTTATCTTCAGTGTTGGGTATGCAACTACTTTGTGGTACAACAAGAAGCAGAGGTCTATGGCACTCAACTCAGTAGAGGCTGACTACATGGTTGCAAATCAAGAAACTAGTGAGGACATATGGATGGGGAAATTTCTTATGGGTCTTTTAAGTTAGGATATGGATACAATAGTGATATATTGTGATAATCAGATTTGTATTAAGATCTTTGAGAATCTTGTATTTCATGACAGGTCCACGCACATTGATATCTGATATCATCATTTACGGGACTGTGTACATAGGAGAATTATGTTACTACAATACATTGCAACTGAGGAGCTAGATGTTGACATCTTGAGAAAGACATTGTCAAGAGGTAATTTCGAATTCCACAGGTGCATGATATGGGTGGTGAAAAATCCCTTTCTTGCTAACAGGGAGTGTTAAAAATGTAGCAAGAAAGGCTCAATTTGACTTCAGCCTTAGCCAAATTGAGTAAATCGAATTTCCACATTAACATGGCAACTTAGAAGCAGTTAACTAGTGTGGCAAGGATCTTGTCACTTAGTTAGCTCAGTAAATTCTAGTTAGAGGGCTTGAAGTTCAATTATGCATGTGTGATTGCTAAATTTTAGCAATCTAGTTAAGTTATTTTCAGTTGTATTCAATTAACTAACCTCTAACTATTGATAGAGTTAGTTCAAGATCGATTGTGTTGTGGAACAACAGTCTAACTCATATATTTGTCATTAAATGATCAATCAACCCAAAATAGCTAATGCATGCATGAAATTAAAATTCCTCTGCTGAAGTGGAGATGACAAGGCAGTGTAACATGAGTTGTATACTAGTTTGAGTGTACAATTGTTGCATGCAGTTAGGATATCAATCCTTGGGAATTGCACAATCAATTAGGAGGAAATTCCAATATTTTAGTGGTTAATTTCCTCAGGATTTGCGCAAGGAAATAGGAGGCTTGATGAGAAAATAATTGGCTAAGTATTGGTTATAGTTTCTCGTTAAGTAAGGAAAATAGTTATTCTTTTGCAGGTTCTGCTTAGAGCTGGAGCAAGCAATTTTAATAGTTTCTCTATTCAACTGATCAATGCAAAGAGGCTTGAGGGTTTTTTCCCAGTTGGGTTCCCCTAGAAATCACTGTGTACTTGTGGTTTTGCTTGTTGCACATCTAGACATATTTCTCTAAATTATGTTTTCCATTCTACATATTAGGATAGTAGAATTTTTGCCTCTTGTTTTCAATTCGAAATCTTTAGCAGTTACAATTTCTATCACATTCCTATAATGGTACCCTGCGCAATTAAAAGCTTCATGTGGTTACGTTATGATCTTAATTTTGTTGTGTTGGTTTGGTGGCTATTCTATGGGAGCTTTGATTGATCAAGGTTTTTCGAGATTTTGTTCATAATTTTTGCAGGTATAGTCAATTTATGCATGGTTTTATTTCCTATTTATTCACAGGGATTCCCCCCTCCCCACCCCCCTGGCTCTATTTTGGAGTAGTTAAGAAAAGTTTCCATTTGGATATCGTCTGTGTGCTCTCTTTCTCCAGGATCGATGCCACCTTTTATCTTAGGAGAAGAAATAGGTCCTCCTAGCCATTAACCAAGAGAGATTTTTTTTTTTCATGCGTCTTTCACAAAATCCCTCAAATTTCACAGGGCAAGTGAGATAATGGGACTAGGCCCTATTATTTTATGCCCGCAAAATGGAGAGTAGATATAGGAATTTACAAGTGTATTTACAATATAAATGTATTAATTTACAATTGTACAAAATGCTAAAATAAAACATAAATAAATTGTTAATAGGATGATATGAAAGAACTAAAAATATTGTACAAAAATACACTGAGCAACTGATATTAGTAACATGAATTTAAAATAAAATAAAAAAATTAATGGACAACGTACTAATCAACGTTACAGAAGCTTTGGGACTCCCTAAACGCTATAGAGCATATGTTTGTGTATTAATATAATTTTGGAAGAAAATGTAGGAGACAAATTACTGACATAAATATGAAAAATTAGAGAAATATGCATGAAATAATGAGGCAAAAATGATTTATTTATATTAATGAATATAAGTATAGCAATCTAAAATGGTAGGTTTTTGTGAAAACCATTGACCAGACTTATGTTAAGCTCAATTAATTTTTTCCAGCTGTAACCTACAATTATGGAACTAAACTGCAGTCTTTCCTTAATTTCTGGAAATCAATTGCAGTAATTTCCTTAAATTAAGGAAATCAACTGCAGTTAATTAATTTTCTGGTTGGAGCTTCTGAAGTGGTCCATTACTCCATCTGGAGTTCTCTACATTGATCTGTGGAACACCTGACACATAGTCATTAGAAGCTTGATGGAAGCTTGGCTATAAATTCATCTGATTGGTCCCCAAGCTAGTATCTCAATCCCCTTCAGTTGTTTACACCATCTAGTTGAGAGAGCATAGCTTGGAAGTGCCTTCAGACTTTCTGTATTCTTTTCCTTTGCTTGGATTGAAGCTGGAGTGTTGTTTCAGTAAATAAACCAAGTGGACTGTGGTTTGCAGCAAGAGCGTTATCAATGGCTGGAGGTAATCCTGGACATCTAAAGTTTCATTTTTTAGATTCTTTAAATCTAACATTGGTATCAGAGCTGGTATATCTCTGCCTTGGAACGCCTTTTTCTACTTTTCCGAACTACAAAAAGGATATTTTAAATTTAACGGGTTCGATCTCATCAGTGCATTGTACGGTATAAATAAAATATTAGAATCAATTGCCATGACAATGATAATGGCGGATCTGGTAATTTTAATGCAAATGTTGCTTACAGTAGATTTAGGTTTAGCTGCAATGCGGTTTCATTTTAGTTATTTTCTGTGCAAAATAGCCCATTATTGAAATTGAGATCAATTTCACTGAAATGCACTTCATTTATTTATCACCACGCAAAATTTGGCTTTAGATTTGGCCATATAAACACTTTGTTTCCCATGCGAAACCGGTCTTAGGTAGGCCACTGCGTTCTTTAAGTGGATAATGCTCTAGATGAGCATAAATCTTCTTGTCCGCCTTTTCCACATTGGCAAAGAAGCAAGCTCATCGCGCCATTGACCTCTCCCCTATTTTCATTTCCAAATTTGAGCACATTGCTGCAATTGACAGAAGGCGTGGACGACAATTTTTAATGCAATATTTCCTATCCCTGAATGAAATTTTTTCTATCATGAAAATGGGATTATTTATGTTCCAAGATCCATCAATTGACGGATCCGAGATACAGACATTTTTCCATCTTGGGATGATAATTTTCACGTCCTGCCATCGGGTCCTTGCCAGGATCAATAATGATCCATCACTATTTCTCGGCATGAATTATGATGGTGTGATCATGGTGAGGGCTTTTAATGAAGTTTTTTAATTTCTTTAATTTTTAATTATTTTTTTATCAAGCCATGTCACATGGGCCTCTGCACACCTCATCCTTATGCCATGTCACATGGGACTACACCATGCGTCAACTAGAATTTACCAAACTCAAATTCCTCGATGCAATAGCAGTATACCACATTTAACTTAAGTTCCTTACCATTATACCATGTTTTGACCAGGCTCTTGGCTTATTTTTAAGTTTCTATTACAGATCAGACCTCCTTGTAAACATGTAAACATGAATCTGGTATTTATTTTTTCATAGAAATTAAATACATATGCAATTCAAAAACGATGAAGTATTACTCATGGATTTTTTTTTGTTTTTTCTCCCAAATATTCTGGATACTCAAAGTATGTTCCTTGGGCTTAACAAATGTGCTTCTTTTTCAAACTTGGTTATTTACGATTATAATTGCAAAAGTTGACATGGATATCAGTTTATGACACTGGTTTGGACCAAGTTTAATCATGTTTATATCTAAATAAATAACTTGAG
>APFE030565381.1:0-152128 GCA_000404065.3 Pinus taeda | reverse complement strand
GATCCAGGTGGATATTGGTGGCCACCCACCTATCCCATTTGGACCCCCACAACTGTCTCTTTCAGTTTTTCAGTTTCCGTAATTGTAGCACAATTTACTATTTTTATCAGTTTTTTCGGGTCTTGAACTTCCGGAGCCGTTTTGAGGCCCTAAACGACGTTTTTTGGGAAATCTGGGGGCAACATGGGTACATGGATTGATGTTGCCCTTCCCAAAGTGGTAGTTCTCGGATAGATCTTTCTAACGAGCTATCATACGCGTCAAACGGAGATTGTATGCCAAAGTTACGACCCCGGGAAATTGATGTACCAATTTACCCAAAATGGGGACCACAATTTGGCGTTTCATCTTCTAGGGGTAGCTTTTGGAATGTGAAGGGTTTTCCATTGTTTCTAAACAATAAATAGGCCTTCAAGCCTCATTGTAACACAATTTGGAACAGTTCAGAGGCATGTAGCCGCACATCTCTTCTCAGAGATAAGCTACCATCGCCCTAGCTAATTTATTTCCAATTCTGGTTGTAAGCATATTTCGGTATTTTCCATTAATGAAATGAAGCATTATTTCCATTGCATCTTTGTGTATATGGTTATCTCTGTATTTTATTGCGTTCCTGTTTAAATCCGGATCAGCTTTGGAAGCAACCATGGGAAGATGACAACAAGATGAGGATGACTTGATTGAACACTTGCTCCAATGTCCAACTCCTGGTTCATTACCATTAGATGAAGAAGTAAGGGAAACCCAAAACAATGATCCAATTGACTTATGCTTGGCCGATTCCAGCACAAGCCATGTCAAAACCATAGAATTCGGCCTAGAGAAAACCTTGAAAATTAATCCATCTCATTCTGCTCTCGAAGAGGAGAAGCTATGCAACATGTTAAAGGAAAACCTAGAAGCCTTTGCTTGGAGTTACAAGGAAATGAAGGGAGTACACCCCTCAGTGTGTACTCACCAATATACATCAAACAAGGTTGCAAGTTGGTCTGACAACCACAAAGGAGGATGAATCTAGTTCTTAAAGATATAGTCAAAGAAGAACTGCAAAAACTGCTAGATGTAGGATTCATTTACCCTATCTCCAACAGTGAGTGGGTCTCCACTTTCGTGTTACTTCCCAAGAAAAATGACAAGTGGAGGATTTGTCTTGATTACAGGGAGTTGAACAAAGCCACAAAGAAGGATCATTTTCCTCTACCCTTCATTGACCAAGTGCTAGATGGCCTAGCAGGGATTTTTTTTTTTCTTTCCTAGATGGATTCTGTGGGTACAACCAAATCCAAATCTTCCCATAAGACCAGGATAAGACCACATTCACTTGTCCTTGGGGTAATTTTTCCTATAGGGTCCTTCCTTTTGGCCTTGTTGTGGCCACAACTATCACCCTATTAAAAGATGCTCTGACAGAAAGTTTTTGAATGGGTCCCCTAGAAATTTGATTTCTCATTTGTCAGAATGATCTGTTTTATCACAAGGATGTTAACTCTTTGCCGAGTCAGATTTTCCATGCCTAATGGCTAAGCCATTGAATAAACCTCCACTACAATGGTTCATTCCTGACATAGCCTAGCCCTTTGTTCACTCCCTCCATTAGGACCTTTTAATCTTCACAAACATGCATGGTACGTTTATGCCTGCACAAACAATCACACCCAACCTTATCATAATCGTCGGTGTGCTTAACTCATGAAATCTTCCATCGTGTCCTTTTTATATCATAATTCCCCATAACCAAAATATTCCACAAAATAGGCATAAACTCTTTTGAGCCCATCGCAATTCACTATCAGCCAAGCCAGAAAGCTATGTGTATAAAGGGCACGTATATCTTTTGGACCCGCTGATGATTATGGATTAGAATGCATAACATTTCAAGTTTGGCTGTTGGGCTAGACGTGGTTTCTAAATATATTCCTTTGTTCTCAAAAAACATTGAAGCCCTAGTTTTCAAAGGCAAGTCTATATTCCAGACTCGATGGCACTATTAACCACACTTCATATATATCTCGGGTCTGAAGTCCCATCACATATCGCATATCGGCGTAGCCTCAAGCCTTATACAAAATATGCATAGCGATATGGTGGACTTGTGCCTATTGCTATATACGATAGGCTGGACTTGACGATATTTATAGACTCCAACGTATAACAATTCAGGTCTGGCTTGAGCGATTGAGCCGATTTTTCTTGTGTTTTCATGTGCTTCCTGAATTTTCCGTAATTACAAAGGATCTGGTTTTTAATGTAAAAGACGGACCTGTGGAGTCCCAATAGTGCAATTGCGCATCGGGGCAGTGGAAGGCACGGGTCTTGTGACCTGAGAGGGGGCTGATACCCAATTGCAATGAAAGGAATCCCTCAAAAACTCTGCCAAGCCTATGGGTTGAGCAGGAAATTGTATGTTGACTGTGTATCAGGCATAAATCCTTTTCCCATTGGTTCAGTAGTTTTATAAAGTGAATGAAAGCAACATCCACGTTTGATTGAACATTTTTGTTATATTATGCATAATCATCAAGCTAATGATGGCTATCTTTGTAGGTGAGAAGCAAAGGACACAGGAGGAGATTTGAAGGGCCATATATGCAGAAGCATTGCATTTAAGGGTCTGGCCACAAGCGTTATGGGTTGAAACCCCATGCTTTGCCTGTACATTCTATAAGTAGAGTTGTCCTAGTCTTCATTATGGGATGGCAGCATACAATCACCCCTTTTGCCAGATCTGTCTCAGGAAAGGAATCGACTCAGCTGTTATGCTTTCTATGTACCAGCAGTCACGCTAATGATCCTATCTCTGTGTACTCAATTTGCATATTTGAAACAGTGGGAAGATGAAGAGGCACGGTGACCTCAGCTTGTCGACAGTTTCACCAACCATTTGCATCTGTACGTACTGATCTATGTAACAACAAGAGGGATTTGAAAGGTCATGGAAAGCCAAAGGTCATTCACGGCCGCATAAATATTACCTTCGAAGAAAGGAGGAGGGCTTTTGATTTTCAAGAAGAACAGTGTCGCTTTATTGTGAATGAGGAGGACTGTTTTTTAGGGAAGAAGGAGCCTTTAGTTTCAGACTCATTCTGTTGTTTTGGATTAGAGTGTTGTTATTGGCATGAATGTAAATGTGATTTATATTTATGCATATTGATGACTTACAGTTCACTATTAGTCTTGTTAAATTGAATGTGATTCAATTTAATGGTTAACTTGTGAATGGTCTTTGATTTGAAACTAAATTAAACATTAGTTGCAATTTTAATTCCATAGAAGAATGTGGATTTCTATATGAGTGATTGGATTGCAATTTAGCTTTAATACAGTCTTGTCCAGTTGTGAATTCAGTGATTGATTAATTTGGACTTGAATCTATGCATGATGTTTAACCTTCTTTAGCACGCTCCTGCTAAACATATATATGATGTTTAAACCTCTATATCATGCTCTTGTAGGATAGATTAGAGTAGCTAGGACTAGATTAGAGTAGTTAGAAGTAGTAGTATAGATAGGATTTAATACATAGATGTTAGTTGTTTTATTTTGTTGATTTAATTGAAGTCTTCCTCACAAAAGCAATCTTTCGAATTGTTCAAGCGGTTTACGGGGTCCCTTAAAACCCGTCGGAGCTAGCCAATCCAAATGAAAGTAGGTCTAATTGGGGCTTGTGATCGAGTTAGTTCCCCTTGTTGGCATAGTGCACATTAGCCATGTCAATAGGCCTATGCAATGCTCCTGCCACTTTCCAGAGAGAAGTCTTGAATATTTTCGCTGAATTAGTCCATGATGGGGTGGAAATTTATAGGGATGATTTTACACCTTATGGCTGTGATTTTAAAGAAGCCCTGACTAACCTAGGCAAAGTATTGCATAATTACATTGAAATGAATCTGTCTCTTTGTCCTGAAAAATGTGTATTCTTAATGACTGAAGGGATCGTGCTAGGTTATTCAATATCTCAGCAAGCACTGTAGGTGGACCTGAACAAAACAACCATCATCCAAAGGGTCCCACCTCCTCAAAAGCAGAGAGATGTCATGACTTTCTTAAGGATAGCTGGATACTACCGAAGGTTCATAAAGGACTTTACCAAATTGGCCTCCCCTTTATTTTGGTTGTTGGCCAAAGATTCTAAGTTTTTGGTCAAAAAGCTGTAAAGAGGCCTTAGACATTGTAAAGGGTAAGTTAACCACTGCACCAATTATCTAAGGCCCAAACTAGGCTCTCCCCTTTCATATTCATGCTGATGCCTCACACAAAGCCATAGGAGCAGCCGTAGGATAGGTAGAGGAAAAACTGCCTTATGCCATCTATTTTATCAGTAAGAACTTGTCAAAGGCTAAGCTAGATTATACAGTGACTGAAAAGGAACTCCTGGATGTTGTGCATTGATTAAACAAATTCAGGCATTACATTATAGGATATCAAACATTTGTGCATATTGACCATGCTGCAATCAAATATTTAATGAACAAACAGATGTGAATGATCGAATTATAAGATGGTTTCTTTTATTACGATAGTTTGATCTAACCATTGTTGATAATCCTGGTAAGGAAATTTTTTTTGCAGACTTTCTATCTAGGGTAAATGTGCCTACATGTGAAGAAGGAATGGTGGATGACCAATTGCCAGATGAGCGCTTGTTTTCTTTTTCAATTCTCTCTCCATGTTTTGCTGATATAGAAAACTATTTGGTATCAGCACATTTCCCACCAAACTTTCCCTCCAAAGAAAAGAGCAAGATAGTCAGGAAAAGTGCCCCCTTCACTTGGATTGGGGGCAACCTTTTCAAACTTGGCCTAGATCAAATATTGACAAGGTGTTTTAAGGAAGAGGAAGTCTTTGACATCCTTTTGACCTATCATGATGGGCCTTGTGGAGGTCACTTTGCAACAAAGAGAACAACATTCAAAGTGTTACAAGCAGGCTGTTATTGGCCCAATCTTCATCAAGATGTGAAAAGGTACACTAGTCAGTGTGATTGGTGCCAAAGGATGGGAAGCCCTACTCCAAGAGATGAAATTCTTGTGCAGCCTCAAGTGAATTTCAAGCCATTTGAAAAGTGGGGCATGGACTTCATTGGGCCTATTAACCCTCCTTCAAAGCAAAAACAATACATTATTGTGTGCACTGATTATTTTATTAAGTGGGTTGAAACCAAGGCAATTAAGGCAACAACATAAGAAAAGGTGGTTGAGTTCCTAAAGGAGAATGTATTCTACAAATTTGTGTACCCTAGAGATCTAGTCACAGACCAAGGCAACCAGTTTACCTCCAACATGATTGAATACCTACTCAGCCATCACAAGATCAAGCATAGGACCTCCACTCCCTATCATCCATAAGCTAATGGGAAAGTGGAGGTGACCAACAGGGCACTGGAGGGCATCTTAACCAAGGTAGTGAGTAGCAGCAGGAAGGATTGGGCAGAAAGACTAGTTGAGGCCACCTGGGCCTATAATACCACATGGAAGACCACCACTAGATTCACACCCTATGAGATGGTCTATGGGAAAAAGGCCTTGTAGTCCATTGAGTTTGAATATAACACATTAAGGATGGCAGACCAACTAGATTTGGATCTCAGAAATGCACAGAAAGAGATATTGTTCCAATTGAATGGCTTGGATGAATCAAGAATGTAGTCCCTCCTATATACAGAGATAGTTTAATTTCAGAGGAAGATCTAGCATGATAAACATATTAAGGAGAAGCAATTTCAGGAGGGCGATTGGGCATTGTTATATGATTCTAGGTATAAAGACTTCAAGGGAAAGTTAAGAACAAGATGGCTCAGACCTTATGTTGTGGAAAGATTCCATGATAATGGTTCAGTGAAAATCAGAACTATAGATGAAGAAGCCATTCCTTTTCTTATTAATGGGAACTGATTGAAAATGTACAAGAGACCTTTATCAAAACAAGAGTTCATTGATAATATCAATAAAACACTGATGATGGTGGAGCAAGTTCTAGCTCCTCCCTCATCAAGTCACTGAAAAAGAAAAAAGAAAAATGAATAAGGAATTCGGTGAAAACCTCCATGAGGTGCCTGAGTCCCATCTTTGGGTTGAAAACTTGTGAGGTGGCCCAATGATGAAGAAAAAAAAAGAAAAAAAGAGGAAAAAGACAAGAAAAAAGAATAAGAAGATCCCTGGGTGAAAACCTTCCTTGAGGCGCCCCGGGAAAATAGTTAGGGTGAAAACATCTCTGAGGCGGCTTAGTTCTTTTAAAAAAAAATAACAAAAGAAACATAAAAAAGGAGAAAAATATATAAATGTCATTTGTAGGTGGGTGAGAAAGATAGTCAAGGAACAAAAGAGGATCCAAAGGGAACCCTGTCGCTCACATATTCATCTCCTCCACTCCTTACCATGCATCCCTCCATCATTTCTATCATTTTTTCACTCCATTCCTTTGATTTATGCAAAGATTGTGTTTTCTATAGGATCCTCTGTATTCCTATAGGATCCCCTGAAAACATACAAGATTATCTTGCAGGAATTACAGTGACCCAGAAAACCTACAGGAAGTAATCCGAAGGCACATGACAGGTTTGTTAGGTCCCTAAAATTCACCCTATGCATGATCTAGAATCTCACCTCATCCACCACCATCATCATCTCTGCACTCACCATTCAAAACAAAAAAATCAGTTTCAACAGTCAGCCTTAGGAAAAAGGGGGGAAAACAGAGAGGAGTAAGAGCATTACCTGAGTATCCTTTTCTCTACGCACTTTTGCTCCTTCTTTCCATCCATTACACCATCCTCACAACCCCAACCAACAACATGATTAAATAATTCTAAGGGAGAAGCAGCTACAGGACATCCTGTATGAAATCCTGTAGTAGCCTATCCCACAGAATGCCTATCACACCAATAGGCAGGACTTTCATTTTTACTTGTGCATACATCACTGTCACCTCTAAGTTTGTCAACCCTGGGTTGATAAGTAAAGCTGGTAGCCCAGGAGTTGCAGCATCCTTACTGCAATATTGGCACTCATCAAGAACATGTACAAACAACCCTTCTATTGATAGCTACAATTTCAAAATATTAATTAGAATGTGAAGCGCGTGCAGTTGCAATTATTATTTTTGGGTAAAAGCATTTACATGGATTAGTGCTTAGCCCTAGTCCTTGTTTTCTGAAATATTAAGGAAAATGCCTCAATGAAAACATAGGTAAACACCTACCTATTAATATGTCGTGGGTATGTCCAACTTCGATTGAAATATGAATTAAATGCAATTTTAAAATAATGGGCATCAGCCTTTAAATTTTTGGCTAGCATTCAACCATTGACAAGCATGCTCTGTTGTAATGTCCTCTACAAATTGAGGACAAATGGGACATAATATCCTATCTATCCTTATAGGCTATAGTCATCCATAAAGGGGAAAACCTCCGAATTTACCCACTATTTGGGTAATTTTTGGGGTAGTTGGGTGAAAAAAGCCCAAATTTGGGGTTTGAAGTAAAACCTACTCAATAATTAAGGGAGAGGAGATCCCTATTGGAAATCTATAAATACAAGAGGGATGAATTCATTTTGGATCATCAAGTTTGAATCAATTCATTTTTTTAGCATTATCTTAGAAGGTTTTAAGACCTCTCTTTCTTTTGTCAATTTCGATGGTGAAAGACTCAACCCTAGCTGACATCCTTCTCTTTTTCTCTCAAGTATTAGCACAATATTTCTATCCAAGGAAATGAGTTGTGTGAGGATTAATCACTATTTGTGAAACAAATTCTATAATTATTAATCTTTGTTTGGGTGGTGAAGCTCTTTGAGACCTTAATCCGTGATTCTGGGCACAATAGGAAGTTGACAAAGTTTTCTGTGAGATTAATATCTTCTTCTGGGCATGATAGAAGGAAAAAAAAGTCTCCATTGACTTATATTCCTCGTTCTAAGCATAATAGTAGGACACAAAATCTCATGGCATTTTGTTCTGGGCATACCGGTATCACTAAGGAAAAAGTGAGATCATCTATTTACTCTTGAACGGATTATGCAGAAGTCTGATCTCCATCACAACATTGAATTACCAAGCGAAGATTATTTTGGGAGATAGATGGGTCTATTGAAGGCATAGAATATTGTGATTGTGGCATAGTATACGATTGGAGGCTTTAAGATAGATTAAATGATCCTTCCTATAGAAACAAAGATTTAGTTTTAGACCAGTGAGTATTTTGGGAAATAAAGGAAATAAGGATCTCTCACAACACGAGTTTCTTGTGGAAGAATTTGAAGTTTGTTTAATTGAATTGTCCATCCTATGGCCATCCATTGTAGTATTAGGAGGGTTTAATTGCATTTATAAATTCTAGTTAAGGTTCTTCATATAATTAATTGGTTCTATTCAGTGAGAATCATACCGTTGTGTGAAATTTTTATGAACTATTGGTTATGTGGATTGGATTGACAAGTACATTACACTAAATTTGATTCATTGGATATTTTATGTTTTGTCTATTGATACATTTTGTAGAAGGACAAATTGTCTATTTGAAGGGGAATTGGTGATAGGTAGCAATGTGTGTGCATCAGATACCCATAAAAACCACAAAAAAATATGACCAAAATTACAATTAATAAAACCCTAGCATTATTCCTAAAATTAGCTTCTTGGTTCATGAGAAGTTGACAAGAGGTTGGAAGGATTACCATTTTTTAGTCTTTGTCTATTGATTATTCTTGCTAAAATCCTCAAATCCTCTGATCAACCTCCATTGTGTACACATCTAGCTCACCAAAATACCTTGTAACGAGATGAAAGGGAAACCCTTGTTCTCGCTCTTCACATGCACACACCTGCGAATGAAAAGGAAGGGAAGGAAAGGACATGGAACTTGTAATGAATTAAAGGAAAGCCCTTATTCATTCTCTTTGATTGCATGCACCTATAAATGAAATGGAAGGGAAAGAAATGAAAGGGAACAACAATGGTGGAAATTGATAATGGTAAACAAAATCCTTTTTGGAATCCCCAATTTTCTTCTACCCTAATGCCTTTATTCTCCCATTATATTTATTTTAACTGAACAAATGGAATTACACACACACACACACACACACACACACACACACAACAATATATACATATAATACATATTGTAATGTATCATTTCATTTTTCAAAATAATTAAAGAGATATAAGAGAAATCATGGACATAACTATTTTTCAATAATGACATATAATATGAGATATACATTTAAAAATAGAAAATAGTAATATTCTTTAAATATAATTATTCTTCAAAGATAAATATGCATATATATTTAAAAATTGTTATTAAAATGATAGATATTAATAGATATCTCAGAATTTTGACTTTGGTTTGTTTTATCTAGAGTGAATCCCCCACACACACATTCATTTTCATTAGAGAAGACTGCGTGTACACATTTAAAAAATATTACCAAAATGATAGAGATTCACATGAATTTGCAAATTTTAACATTAATTTCGTTATTTAGTATGAACCATCAAGTATGTTAAGCCACTCCAAAATTTAAAGTATATGTGTTGGTTAACATGTACACTTGTAATAATATTGTTTTCTAAAATAGTGAATTTTTAAGAACATGCATATTATTAAATACACCCACGCAATACACAACTACAAAAAAAAAATAATAATCATCAATATACTTTTCAAAATGATGCAATGCTAATTATCCTCATCCTTTTCAAAATATTAGCATGTATGTGAAGGCCCGATAAATAATTTATATACAAATACCAATTAGCTTGCATAATCAATCCCTATTGGTCCTTAACAAGGTGTTGCATATATAATTCCTTTTGTGCCATATATTTGGTTTTCCAAGGCCCTATCAATCACCAATATATGTTAGCATCCTTAGATCATGTCATCTATCCTATAAATCAAATCTTTATCCTATAGGTACGATATGGGTGTTGTTTCTAGTTTTACATAAAAATAATGAGTCTTAAGGTCTTGACCATGGTTCAAGAACTAAAATCATGGTCTTACTTATAAAGTGAAGCTTCTAGATCTCATAGGTTAGGAATGAGGCATTGAACCACCACATAGGTGTTATGACATATAACAATATTTATTTCTATGAGTACAATATCTAAATAATTGCAAGATCTTACACAACAAGCATGGGTTCCATGACCTTGTTGATGAATTTGGAAAAAAAGGAAATGTTCATGGTTCTAATAGCAATACATAAGAATTTTGGAGGCTACACCATTAGTGTCCATTTCAAAACCATTAGAAAGGCCTTAATACCTATAAGTGATACATAAATCCTTATATTAGTCACTTTTCCAATCTAATGTTTTCTTTACTTATACACTTGTAATAGTATTATTTTCTGAAATAGTGAATGTTTAAGAACGCACAGATTGAGAAATACACACATGAACTACACAACTACAAAGACATAAATAATCATCATGATACTCTTCAAAATGATGCAATCATAATCATGCTCATCCTTTTCAAAATATTAGCAGGTATCTGAAGGCCCAATAAATAATTCATATACAAATACCAATTATCTTGCATAATAAATCCTTATAGGTACTTAACATGGTGATGTATATATAATTCTTTTTTTGTCATATATTTGGTTTTCCAAGGTTGTATCCATCACCCTTATATGCTAGAAGCATCATTTAAAACCATGAAAATTCCCTTTGTTTCCAAATCCATCATTGAGGTCATGACACCCATCCTTGTTATCTGAGCCTTATTGCAATTATTTGCACGTTATACTCATAGAAATAATATATTTATATGTCATAACACCTATGTGGTGGTTCAATGCCTCACATCTAACCTATGAGCTCTAGAAGCTTCACTTTGTAAGTAAGTCCATGGTTTCAGCTCTTGAACTATGGTCAAGACCTTAAGACCCAATATTACACCCTTAGTTTCCATTTAAAATCCATTAAAAAGGCCTTAAGACCTATCTGATGCAGGGCTATAACCATACGTCTTCACAAAAATAGTAAAAATAAACTGAAGATCACACCAAGCATATGCACATAAAAATATTCAACAAATGATTATTTAATCAAGAAAATATCTACAGGAGAAATCATGGGCCAATGACTGGCCTCTCATTCCTTACACTCACTCACACACGTCTACATCATACATGCCTCATAGGCTCTCCTCCATTTATACAAATGTATTAGAACCCAAGTAGGTTCTAGATGCCTCAACAAACTCCCAAACTATCTCTCTGAATCCGTAAAATCTCTCATTTAATCCCTGATCCCTAGATAAGAGCTAACTAATCCATAATCCTCTCAAACCTTCCATAATACTCTCAAATCTTCTCCTATTCACAATAATCATCATTCTCTCTTAAAAATATTGAAATATACATTAATTAATTAAATCCTACTTTAAAAATAACTCCTCTAGTAAATGATTGACCCAAGTTAGATGCTCCTTCATCAAACTCCCCAAGTAAAAGAAAATCATGGTCTCCTAACCAATAATCTACAATAGATGATAAAAATCTGCCTAGATCCCAAAATTTGGTCTCTCGTTGATCAATTACTTTTTCATATTTTCCATGTTCTATGACTTTCTTCTTTTATCTTCGAGGCTTCCAAACTTTATGTTGTAGTTGTCCTCCCTTTTTGTCCATGTATAATTGCTCAGTTTTTAGTAATCTATGATCATGTTTTCTTTTTATTTCTTCAATGAATATTTTATGAGATTCTTTCAACATCATCTTCTTCATATATTCAATTTCAATATCTAATTTGTCTTCTCACTGCACATTGTTTTTTGTTTGCTGAATATTGTTGTCGATCTCTATGCTTTTGTTGTGCCAGATTTGTTGATTTGAAGGCATGTTGTATTCCATCATAATTTTCTTTGCGTCACACTCTGGCTTTGGATTGTCCAACCATTCTTCTAAGAACTTTAATTTTGCTGCAATATCTCTCATGTTGACGTTGGCCCATAATTTTCCAATTCATCAGCAACTTGCTTCATTTCTGTATCAATTTGTTGTTTAGCAACATATCCTACATCCACATACCAATGGTTAGATTTAAAAACATGAGGTTTGATAGATGAATCTATCTTCAAGTATTCATATTGGTATTTTGAAGAATCTGTAGTGTAATATGTGGGAATCGAACCCACGCTTACCTCATCATCTTCATCACCAAGAAATGACCCTTGCTCTGGTTCACAAATATATATGTTTGTCTAGAGTTTCTTTGCTTCCAAAATTTTTAGTTTATGCTTCTATCGTCTTTCCATTAATTCTTTAATTGGCCATTTAACTGTTCGCTTTATTACCCATCCGTGTCTTTGTCTTTGTGATAGCTCTAGCAACACATCAACTCATAACTTTAATTCAACAATATCTTCCTCGTCATCACCAATGCCAATTTCTATGGCATCATCATATCCTTTCTCTGGAATATTCATCTTTTGTCGTGAACTTCACCTTGTTCATTGTAACTTGGAACTTAATCACTTTACCAAGTTAATTGCTCTAAACTTGGTCAATGGTTCCTTTCACTTGAACCTTACCCTTGAGAACACCTTCCTCCTTTTTGCTGCAAACAACAACTACAGTAACTCCTCAAATCATCCTTATAACACTTTGACGAGACTTTGGGTGTCAGGATCCATCGATCATGCACCCGTTACATCACCTTTGACTTGACTTAAATTTATTTTTGACCGGAGACTTCTAATTTGACATCAATTTTTTTAATGGACATCGGGTGTCGGTTACAACCAAAAATATATCATTTTTATTACAACAAACTTTGACAAAATAGAATTTAAAACCCCTCGAATTTCAATCTTACCACTCCAAAAATTACAAAAATCACTCATTATTCCAAAATTTAAAAAAAAATCACTTATCTCTCCATTAAAAATTTACCAACATTTCTTATCTCTCATCATATTCACCACTAGTTCTCTCTCCATCCAAATATTATTCTCCACTAACTCTCAAACATATTAAAGTTTATGAAACATTAAGTTTTAAACTTCGTTCTCACCCCCCTACATGTGCATGTTGAATGAAAGATATACAAAATTCATTTCTAATTACATGAGTCACTCCATTCACATTTCATGTATATACAAAGTATGTTATAGGGACATTAAAATTAATGTTGAGACTTCATATGTAGGCATACGTCCACACAGATCATAGGTCGAATGGGATTAGGAGTCAGATTGTACAATTTCGTTCCAACACAACTCAATAAACATGGTCCATCACACGCATATGGGTTTTTTTAATTAATACACAACTCATCAACGTAGTTTTCAATGCAAATGTCTTATAGAGGTCTCTGTTTTCTTACGATCTCACTGAGGTGATTTCCTTAGTCTTTTAATTTTAGTTGGGGACAGATCTCTCTTCTCAAAGGAAACGAATCCATTAACACTATTTCATCAATGAATATCCAAAATTCAGCTTTGCATAAAAATATAATCATCAAGACTCAAAATTTGATTTACCTTTGATGCATTCTCTAGCTCTCCAGTCAATGATGCGTAATTTCCTGTAGCAATCTCTATGACTAGAGTTTTTAACTCACTTTTTCTCATATATGACAACTGGACAACCAATAATCAATTGTTTGGATTGATTTTCATTGTTAATATTTGAATCTCCATCCGTGCACCTTTCTGCAATTATCGATGCCCCCTCTGCTACTAAAAAAGAATTTGTCTCTAAATAATACTCCACACTCCAAAATGCTTCAATAACGCTCAAACGGTGATCCATAAAATGCTCAAACCCATGACGTTATGCTCCATACAATGCTCAAACATTCCATCTGGTATGTCTGCAGAATTATGCGAACAACAATGTATGTATCTCACTCTTGCAATCACATTGTTCCAAAAACGATGATGTTGCATCTTCAATCAACGGAGGTGTTGCAACTTCAATCAATGGAGGCTTGCAGCTAGAATCAATTATTTTAGCCCAAATTTGCCTGAAGTTCTAGGCTCTTCACATGATCCTCTTGCTCTCCCCTTAGACTCGCTCTCACACGCCAGCTCTTAGCCTTTGGACATCCCACCTTCACGGTCACTTTCTCTTAACTCATAGAAACACCATTTGTGGCCTAATCCAACGATAGTATAGCACCAACAATTCTCATTATTGCACCAAACTCACTCGACATGCTTGATTCTCATAACCTCCTCTGATACCAAAATTTGAAGCAACACTCTATCCACGGGTCTTCACAAAAATAATAAAACTAAACTAAATACCACACCAAGAATATGCACATAAAAGTCTTCCACAAATAATTAATTAATCAAGAAAATGTCTATAGGAGAAATCATGGCCCAATGACTAGCCTCCCATTCGTCACACTCACTCACACACTTCTACATCATACATGCCTCATAAGCTCTCCTCAATTTATACAAATGGATTAGAACCCAAGTAGGTTCTAGATCCCTCAACAAACTCCCAAAATATCTCTCATAATCGATAAAATCTCTCATCTAATCCCTTGTCCCTAGATAAGAGCTAACTAATCCATAATCCTCTCAAACCTTCCACAATACTCTCGAATATTCTCCTATTTACAATAATCATCATTATCGCTTAAAACTATTAAAAAATACATTAATTAATTAAATCCTACTTTACAAACTAACTCCTCTAGTAAATGATAGACCCAGCTTAGATCCTCTTGCATCACTATCAGTGATACATAATAATTTTATTAGTCATTTTTCCAATGTAATGCTCTATTTAGAAAGTATTTAGAAAGCTTCATCTACAAATTTTGAGTCTCAAAACCCTCCCATACTGTCAATGCATGCATTTACCATATTCATGTCAAATTTAATGCATACAAGCAAAAAATGCAAAAATTTCAACCCTGACTTGATTCACAGGTCACTATATGCAGGGTAAATTAATAAGAGCATATAAATTTCTACCGATAATGAGCTTCTGTTGGTTTCAAGAATAATATAATATTCTCTACTAAAGAAGGACAACCATGTGAAGGTGGAAGCTCATATGGCATCTCCCAGCGCTTCCCCCCTCCACATCACTCTCAATATTCCCAAAACCCAATTTATCTACTATAAAATATTTGAAAGAAGCATAGTAAGAATCAACCATGTATAGAAATTAATAAGAAAATAATATTTAAGTTAAATTAAAGAGAACAAATATACAACTAAAAACATATAAACACATACATCGAATATTAGAATATATCAATATCATTAATCTTTGTATTCATCCAATAGATCAAAATTTATGTCATCCGATTAAAAAATGACATTGAAATGATAAAAAATGTCAACATCATCATCAATGTCATCATGTCTAATAATCATATCATCATGAATAACATCATATTTAACATTAGGTTCAACTTCTTTAAGTTCCTTTTCTGACAATACATCATTAATATCATCTTCATCGAGAACATTATCTTGAACATCTCCTTGAAATTCTTCGACATCTTAGTGATCTGACACATGCTCATCAACTAACTGCTCCTCGACACCATTATCATCTTATTCAAATACATTATACTCTATTGGCCTTCCTCTTGGATCACATCTGACAACATATGACCAACCTTCTCTACCTAGAACCTTTGAGTAAAAGACATGTTCACATTGGATTGGAAGAACATAGAGATATGATCCTGGCTCAAATGACCTTGTATTAGTCATGAGAAATCCATTAGCATGATGCATAATAGTTCTATCAAGATGATTTTCATTTATTCATAGCCTATATGATTTCACGTCGAATAGGCACAATTTGAAGGAATCAAAGTCACACTCAAGTATGTCATCCAAATACCCATAGTATCAATTTTCAGAGACTTGTGGACATCTGTCACTTATAGAGGAAACATTAGTGACCTAGAAGAATATAGTTATCCCACAATCATAATTTTTCATGTTTTCATCCAACTTTTTGGTGTGAAAATTACCTCCATTGTACCACATAACCTTGTGATGTTTCAACTACAATATGCCAAACATAAAAAATTTCTTTGTCAATTAATAAACATATTCATATATATAACTTGGAAAGTGTCTGAAGAAAAAACACACTTGCATTCACACTAATAATATATTTATAAAATAAATTAATAAAATATTGCAACGCAGTGAAAATGCATGCATCGTTGTTTAAATTTCAAACCATTTTCTAAATCAATTTCTCTTTGAGTAATATTCACGTCTCAGGCATGACAAGCTTCTTTAACCAATGTAGACACCCCCTGCCATGATACCATAGCATGAGATTGTTCACATATTTCAATCCATGGTTTCATCCAATCAATATTGTTTGTTATGTATAAATGTAGCGCATCCCACTCTCAACCAACTGTATCAGAAAGTCATAATTAACCAATAAATATTAGTTACAATGGTCAATACTAATAATTGACTAAAGAATAAAAAATAATTAAGTATGATATACACAAAAATGAATATTTAATTACCTTTCCCAAACAGGTGCTTCCCTTCACAATTTTTTATGAACTTCATGTCCCAAATAAAATCCACACATGTTTTCTTCTAATATAAGAATATACTGAGTAATGTACTCCATGGATTGATATGACATATATCCCTTTGTCATAGATCCATCAGGACATGCTCTTTGTCTAACCAAATCCTTCAATGATTTCAAGTGCCTCTCCACTATCCACATTAACCTTGTGTGTATAGGTCAAGACAATTAACTCTCCTCAACTTCGTGTATGAGTTAGTTTTGTTGTACATTGAAAAATGTCAAAGGTAGATACTTTTGCATTCCTCAAATTAGCCAAGGAATTTGTCTCTTCCAATGCTTATATCGTCTTTATGTATTTGTTTCAATGATAACCATCTACAGATAATGAAAGAAAATAAGTACATGTTTCAACAAAACATATTATATTAAATTGCAATTAAAACACATGTCATTAAGTTGATGAACAACTAATTGAAAAAACACTTGACATATAAATCACTACTTACCTCATGTATTTGCCAAGATCATATATAAATTGTTTGACATTATTGTTGAAGTCATGTGAGAGAGATAGAGGTAGAACATACTGTAACAATAAAATGAATCGTTATTTGTTTAATCCAAAGTGGAAAGAATAACCATAAATATGTATATATACCAATATATAAATATATATACCAAAATAATTACCTTAATCAAGGTATGCCAATCATGTGTTTCTACCCCACCAAATTCACCTTTCTTTGTTAAGATATTATTTATGTTTGAAGAAAATCCGGTGTGAAATTTAATTCTTCAAATGGCCTCTTTTAGATAATCACTTTTCTTCTTTGTTAATAACCATTTTTTTTTTCTCCATCACTATTTGATCGTATCTGACTCTTCATTGCATGATTAGATTCCATAATGTCATTTCTAATTTTCACAAGTTTTTCTTTATCCCTCTTACCATATATGATCCACCTTACACTAGTAGAAAATGATGAAATTAGTGACTAGTTGAATAAAAAGGTTAGTCACCGCAATTATTTCAAGTGAATTACTGCTAAATTTAAGCAATTTTAAGTGACCGAACTAAAAATGACTAAATTAAATGACTAATTTAGTTTAGGGATAAAATATATGACTAGATAATAAGTGACCAAACTAAAAACGACTAACTAAAATAACTAATTTAGTCCAGGAATAAAATATATGACTAGATAATAAGTGACAAAATTAATAATGATTAACATAAATGAATACTATAGTCCAAGAATAAAAATATGAGCAAATAATAAGTACAAAAAGTATGTGAATTAGTCATTTATGTTAGTAATTTTTAATAGTGTCACTCAAGAAATGGAAAATTGCAATTTTGATATTGAAGTGTTTCATTTCACTACAGGGGCCTATGAATCCACTTGCAGTGTTAAAATTTAGAGACAAAGGGGTTTTTGAATCCATCTACAGTGTTAAAATTATAAATACCCTTTAGTCTCTAAATTTTAACACTGCAAATGGATTAAGATCTTCTCAACATCATTTTGACCTTCCTTCATCGTCGGGGCAATGCTCTCCTTCACCAATTCGTCCAAGGAGGGCAAGGCTAATGGAACTTGATATGAAGGACAAGAAAAAAAATAAAAAAGAGAAAGCGTAACTTATGAAACTTTTGAAAACCCTAAGAAAGTCATAATACATTATGTCTCTTTCTCCAATCTCTAGGATGAAAGGGAAAATAAACTTAAAGCTAGACAACCCCAAGAACAGTTTTGCATCCCCTCACAAATGGCCTTGAGCCCTCAGATAGTTAAAACCAAAGGACCTGAACAGTACTACACAATTGGAGCAGGGGTTACAGCCTCTGAATCATTAGATGTCTACCCTACCAAATTATTAACTTTTCTTTCTAAAGACCTAGTAGGCCCAAAATCTGAGGTAAGGTGACCTTTCGATCTAACTTCCAAATGTGAATGGATAAAATCCTTTCTAATTCCTAGTTTTTTTTTGCCAAAATGGTAAGACAACACCAATAGATTAAGAAAACCACTATTGGTGCTCTATTAAGCTACTAGGCAAAGTAAGGTAGCCATCTCAGCCACTTCAATACTTCATCAATCCATTATCCCTTTTGTATGTGCGTCATCAGCGAGTGAAACAATGAGATTTCAAAATATGGATGGTTGCAAGATGGAATTTTTGTCACTACTTTGTTGTGAATAAGCTTGTGTATCTGTCAATCAAAAACATCTTCTATTATGTCAAATGTTGACATGAAATGATACAAGATTTTTTTATCCACCCTTGCATTTGGCTATGTTAATCAAATCACAAATTATTTCCTCGTTTTGCTTCCAACTCTATCTTCAGGACTAATCTGGTATAATAATAAATTATCCCAAGTAGATATGAAACTATGTTCTCGTATAAGTATATATATTGTTGTGAAAAACTTACAAAAGAAGTGTGTTGAAGACTAAAATTGAAACCAAGGATATATCATAGTAACCTAGGTATCCTCAAGGTTTTTCATAGGTTTCCATGAAGATCTAGAAAAGAGGAGACCATTTATTGTGTCAACATTCTTGCTCGAATTTTATGAACTCTATTTCATATAAACCTATCTTCACATATCTGAATTGTTTCCCTAAGGAAATATTTGTCTGTGGAAACAATGTCATCAATTACATGTTTGAATGAGTGTTTCTGTCCAATATCTAAATTGTCAACATCATTTTGGTCTTTGTGTATAAATCCACTTGTATTTGATTTAGATATAGCTAACACCTAATTTTCACCTCTACATGACTAATCATAAACATGAGGGCCAACAAAATGGGTGGTTGTGTTTACATCCACAACATTTTCCATTAAATTCTTATGCCACTAGCCAATCAGTGTTGCTTTATTAATGTGATACTACATGATGACCTAATCAAATATTTGCACCTAGGTGGAAATAAAATAGAAAGCCCTTTATCTCATTGTTGTTTTTTCTCCATCTACTCACATGTGGTCATGAAAACTAAAGAAAACATCATCCCCTCTGATTTCTCTAAAAATAGGGTCCATTGGTTTCTCAAGGCAGTGATTCATCATGGAATTAGATTCTTTCATATGCATCAAATTAGTCATAATGTTATCACACTCATTGCAGAGATTAGAACTCACATATCAATGGCATGGATTTTATAGGTTTGAAAGATGGAAAGTGTCATTGGTGAAACAAGAGGAGACCTCTATTTCAATATGCCTAGTGATTGAGGTTGTTACCTGATTGATCTATCCATCTTTTATATCCCAGAGATCTCTGTCAACAACGTTCCTCCACAACAAATTTTCCATTGGATGCTTATGCCACCAACCGTAGATGTTGCTTTATTAATGTGATAATACATGTTGTGTTGATCGAATATATGCAACTATGTGAAAATACAAGAGCAAGCCCTTTCTCTCATCATTGTTTTTCTACATCTAGACATATGTGGTCAAGAAAACTAATGCAATAATCACTACCTCTGATTTCTCTAAAACCAGGGGCCATTTTCTTCTCAGGGTAGTGATTCATCATGGAATTAGATCCATTCATATGCTTCCAAATAGTCATAATGTTATCACCCAGATTGCAAAGATTAGAAGTCACAGATCAAAGGCATGGATTTTTTAGGTTTGAAAGCTGGAAAGTGTTATTGATGAAACAAGAGGAGACCTTTGTTACAATATGCATACTGATTGAGGTTGTTACCTGATAAATCTCTCCTTCTTCCATATCCCATAGATCACATTCAATTGTGACCAAGTGAAGGAGTATGGTCATTGGGTTGGCTTGTGGGTCCATATGCATTTGATTTATATGACTTTCCAGATGCAATATTGACACCATATTCCTGATTGATATCTTCTTGAGGGCCTTCATACTAGATTCTCTCATCTTTGTTAGAGGTCATCCTCTCTCTCTTACCATTTTCTTTCTCACATAGCCTTTTAGACCACCTACTGATGTAATTGTCATTTGTTGCAGCCATCCATTACACTCTTTTTAATAGTTAAAGCTTCTTGTATTCATATCCTAGGTAGCCTATTTTAAAGACCCTAGGAGTTACATATGATATGAAATAAGTGATGTTGAATGAATTAAAAAATAAAGACTCTCTTTTGGGAATTGCAATGAAATGTGAAAATAGGGAAATGTTGCCACTGATTATACACTCCCAACTTGCTGGTCTGGATTTAAACAGGAATGTAACAAATTACAGATATAACCACACATATAGAGATGCAATAGAAATAATACTTCATTTCATTATTGTAAAGTACTGAAATATGCTTACAAATAGAAATGGAAATAAACTAGCTAGGGTGATGGTAACTTATCTCTGAGAAGCGATGTGGTGGCTACATGCCTTTGAACTATGTTACAATGAGGCTCGAAGGCCTATTTATTGTTGAGAAACAATGGAAAATTCTAAACATCCAAAAAACTAACCAAGAAGATGAAACGCCAAACTGTGGGCCCCGTTTGGGTAAATTGGTACATCAACTTCCCGGTGTCATAACTTTAGCATACTATCTTTGTTTGACGCGCACAATATCTCATTAGAAAGATCTATCCGAGAACTACAACTTTGTGATGAGAAATATTTGTCCATGGATCCATGTTGCTCCCAATTTTCCCAAAAAACATCATTTAGGGCCTCAAAACGGCTTCGGAAGTTCAAGACCCAAAAAACTGCTAAAAATAGTAAACTGTGCTACAATTAAGGAAACTCAAAAGCTGGAAGAAACAATGGTGGGGGTCCAAGTGGACTTGGTGGGTGGCCACCAATATCCACCTGGATCATTCGTGGTCTTACAATAATTGTCCTTTACTCCCTTTTTACTCCCTTTTAATTCATTCACATGAGGATTCATTTCACCTTTGAAAACTATTGATGAACTTGGTGTAGGAAAACTAGTTGATGAACTTGGTGCATGCGGTGCAAACCACATGATTGATACTATAAACATTAATTTGAGAGAAAGTGTATCTACTCCACACATGCTGAAAAATTCTTTAATGAGGTCGATCCTTGGCTCACAATCACCTCCACTGCGTTAGTGAACAATTTGACATACAAATTGAAGTGCCCACCTTATGAGGGTTTCTCCTCAATTATTTTTAACAAAGTTACCTTCATCATGTGCACGATTCATTTTCATTTATTTTTTGGTTGTGTGACCTAATATAAATGCATGTATTTTCATTTAAAAAACTCTTTGTATTTTTTGATCTATATTAGTTCCACCATCCTCACGAGTCCACTTTGAAGCCATCAATATAGGATGTGTTTCCATAGAATTGCATGTTAAAAATTTTAGATATGGCTGTGGCATTGATGACTTTGAGGTCCCCACCACACCAACATTTTTTGGTAAAGTTCCACTACAAGAGTAATCCACTAATTCACGTTCCTCAGCCCGTGACCATAAATATGATTCTTCTTGAACATTTTGCCTATATTTGGACATATAGTCCTTATCATTATCAAGTATGGATTTTATTTCTTCACCTGACAAGATAATAATGATGAAAATAGTGAAAGATGGAATTTCAGCTAATGTAGCCTTGCAAGTACACACACATATCTTTTACTCTTTCATATTCACAAACTTAACCTATCAAATTCTCTTGTCTTTATATTCATCAACTTTCAAACTTAATAATTAAAATCAGCCTAAGATAGTGAATAAGAGTAAGACCTGAGAACTCTAATTATCATGGACACTAAGAGATAAAGAACCTCCTTGGAGATAAGAATTGTAATTATCATGGACCCTTTGTTTAGGGAACCTCCATGGAGATAAAGCACTAAATGCAATATTAACCCTTTGTTTATGTGATAATTATGGAATGTATATCCATTCTCTCAAAGATTAGTGATCCAAATGGATCCAAGAAATACTCTCTATGTCTTCAAAAACTCAAAAATCATGCCAAAAACCAAAGAGAATCACATAAGGAAGCCTTTCAAACCACTATCGACACGTAAAAACCTATGAAATAAATGAAAAAAACAAAGTATCAAAGGCGGAACAAGTGATGCACTGTAGCCGTTAGATCTGGCCGATCAATGGTCTAGATTTGATCGGCAATCACAATCGGCACTTGCAAAACATCGATATCAGCGCTTAACACATATATATGGTGATGATGATTGGCATAGTTACTATGGATAGTCGATCAAGCGTGCAAACCGATGGCCCATATTAAATCATAGGATCACTATCGAAGGAGCACTTACAATGGCCCAGGGGTTATTGTGATGAGCAATTGCAATATCGGAATCAGGGAAACCATTTTGTGTGATTCGATGAACCAAACCCAATGGATTATAAATAATATTTCATAAGATTTGAGATCTGTGCAAAAGCTACTTTAAATGTATTTTTGTAGTTTCGTTTGTTAAACAAAGTGCGAAGGGGAAAGCACCGATGTGATATGCTGGACCTGAAAGGGTACCTTAAGGCTATTATATATAATTTCAAGTTTGGGGAAAACCAATTCTAATGCATTTTCGCAATTTTAATATATTCACGAAACATAAAGGGACGGAGCCATTGCGACAAGTGAAAGCAACCAATAGGAGGACCCGATGGGAGAATAGGATGGATTTAAGGACTTTTGAAATCCGATACATTGATTTTTGGTGAACTTTCTCTATTAAAATAGAGCACAGCCATTTCAGGAGTTGCAAAGGCTTGAGGCACCCTTACATTTCAGAATCGGTGGCCACCTCCTCACTATGCATTAAGCAATGATTGCATAATGTTGGCAGAGGGATTCAAAGCAAACACAGGCTGGGGAGACCGAGAGACGAGAACCCAGAATGAACAGGCAGTGTTGGATTTAAAGCCACAGACAGAGAGCGCAACGGGGAGGCAGTATTACAAGCAAATGGCAAGACAGAGTCAGCACAGAGACAAAGAGCATTGAGGGAGTCTGTGTACTCATAAAGAACTTGAGAGGTTCAAGTAAAGATCTTGTTATTTTATTCTGTTGTGTGTGAGGCTCAAATAGAGCTCACTATTGTAAAAGGAACTTTGCTTGAAGACATAATAGAGAGGCCACCACTGAAGGCTGGACCAGGAGATGTAGTTGAGGAGTATTAGGTGAACTCATTAAATTTACTGTGTCATGTGTTGTCGATTATGTTTGTTTGTTTACTGCTTCATTTTCTATGCATTTCATAATCTTATTGATTCATTGCATAAAATGACATAGACTAATTCATGCACATAAGTCTATAATACCTTATTATTGTCTTAGATCTCATTATTAGATCAAGTGGTATCACAGCTTTAGGTTGCCAAGGTTAGAGAAGATTGTGTTGGACTGTTTGTGAATGATAACTAGGTCAAAGCTTAAATTAGGATAAGGAGAACTGGTTGAAACTAACCTAGAAATTGGTAGAGTCTATTATAAGAGGAAAATGACAGAAGGAAATCCCTTGGAATCAGACTCTCAGTTCATGGACAGTTTCATGACCATGAGAGCCATGGCAGAAGAAATGTATAGAGAATTTAAGAAAGGTCAAAGTGAAGATTCTTCAACTTCCAAACAAGAAAAAGGAATAGAAGAATCTCTTATAGATGGCTATTCTGAAGGCAAAGGGAAAGGAAAAGAGGCTCCTCTATCCCCACCTCCTGATAGCCCTGAAAATACAAAGAAGAAAACATCTTTGATTAAATTAGATGTTAAATTTGATTTGCCAATATATGATGAAGAGTTAAATGCAGAGAAGCTAGATAACTGGATTAGATAGATTGATGTGTATTGCAGGGTGTAGAGGATTGATTCATATAGGAGTAAAATTCAACTGGCCAACCTACGCCTTGGAGGAACTGCCTTGGTATGGTGGGAAGGCAAGACACAAGCTGACTTGAAGAAGCATGGTAAAATTCTTTCTGTCTGGAGTGAATTTGTTTTTGCAATTAAAAAGAAATTCTATCCACTAGCTTATATGCAACGAGCTATGATGAGTTGGAAAACTCTTCACCAATTAAAAAGGCAAAGTGTATAAAGCTACACCCAAGAATTTAGAAAAAGAGATTTGATTCTAGGCATTTATTTAGACTCACCTGAAACTTTGCTGAAATATATAAGTGGTCTACATAGTTATTTGAGGCACACCATTCTCATGTTTAACCCTACTAGCATAGATGAGATACCTGTTCAGGCTACCCATATAGAGGCTAGAAGCAACAATGTAAACCCAGAGATTGGGGGATCATGAAAAACCACTGCAAGCAAGAACAAGGAAAAGAGGAAGCATAAAAGGAAAGAGAGGAAGGAAAATGCTATACAAAAGGCCAAACCTTCATGCACTCACTACAAGAAGGATGGACATGATGTGAACATTGCTGGTCTTTGCATCTAGAGCTAAAACCCAAGAAGTTCGATGGCAAGAAGAAGAAGGCTTCTGCTACTATTCAGAGAGATTTGGGGTCAGACTCAGGTGATGAAACAACCATCATAGCCATAGGTATACAAGGTAAAAATTCTAAAGAATCTACTAGTAATTCTGCCCAAACTATTGATAGTGAAGAAAATGAGAGAAGAAGACATGAGATTTTTCATATTAGAGTTATTTCCAAGTATCAAAAGATTGAAACTTTGTTTGATAGTGTCTCACAAGTAAACTTAATTTCTGAAGCAATTGTAAAGAAGTTGGGATTACTAACCACACCTCACAAGAAGCCATATCCATTGGGTTGGTTATGTGATAAAGAAAAGCTACAAGTGACTTGACAGTGTAAACTTAGGTTTGCCATTGGTTTAGCATTTGTAGATGAGGTTGAGTTAGATGTAATTCCCTTGGATATATGTGGAATTGTTTTAGGAAGTCCTTACTTGTATGATAGAAAATCCTTTTTATATAGAGCTGAAAATAAGTATCAACTTGTTAAAAATGGAATAGAATATATTGTAAGAGCTTACAAACTCAAAAATAATTATACTCTCATAAATTCAGGGCAGATGAACAGGATTGTAAATTCATGAAACAATTTTTACTGATGGTTGTAAAGGAAAAGAAACCTGAAAAAACCAATGTATTTGAGGGTTGTGATGGTAAACAAAAAGCTTATTTACAAAGAGTTGTTTCAGAATGTGATATCTTATTTCAAGAACCTAAAGGTCTACCACCAAAAAGGGAAATTGTACATGATATTAATTTGCAGCAAGATGCTCCATTGCCTAACATCAGAATGTATGAGTTATCCACTTTAGGGAATGCAGAAATCAAGAAGCAGGTACATGAGCTACTCGAGAAAGGGTTCATAAGACCAAGCACATCACCATGCAGATCTCCAATTGTGTTGGTGAGGAAGAAAGATGGTTTGTGGAGGATGTGCATTGATTACCCAGAACTGAATAAAATAACGATCAAGAATCATTATCCCCTTCCTCGCATTGATGATCTATTGAATCAAATGAAAGAGGCTATTTACTTTTCCAAGTTGGACCTGCTTAGTGGTTACCATCAGGCCAGAGTAGTAGAACAAGATGCATGGAAGACTGCTTTCAAAACAAAGCAAGGGTTGTATGAATGGCTAGTTATGCCTTTTGGCTTAGCTAATGCTCTTGCCACTTTCATGAGGGTTATGAATGATGTACTCAGGCCTTTTATTGATGATTTTGTAATTGTATATCTAGATGACATTCTTGTATTCAGTAAAACATGGGAAGAACATTTGAAGCATGTAAAGCAGACTCTAGATGTTTTGAAAAAAGAAAACCTTTATGTTAAATTATCAAAGTGTGAATTTGGTAAAACATCTTTGAATTATTTGGGTCATATTGTAGGGGGTCGTGAACTGAAGATAGACCCCTCTAAGGTTGCAGTCATTGTAAATTGGCGTAAACCCAATTCTACTACAGAAGTTAGAAGCTTCCTAGGGGCAGCACAATATTGGAGAAAGTTTATTGTTAACTTTTCCTTAATTATAGCTCCCTTACATGCTTTGACAGGATTGAACAAGGTGTTTTAGTGGGGAGGCAAACAACAGAAAGCCTTTGACACCTTGAAAGAAAAAATTAGTACAACACTAGTACTAGCATTGCCAAATCTTCAACAACCATTTGAGATCGAAACAGATGCCAACGATTATGCTATGGGAGCAGTGTTGATACAACATGTTAAACCCATATGCTATCATTCAAAGACTTTTAATTCTGCAGAAGTTAATTATCATACATATGATAAAGAATTGTATGCATTATTTCAGAGTGTGAAGAAGTGGAAACATTATTTAATGGGCAAAGAAACAACAATACATACTGATCATCAGCCACTTCAATACTTGCATTCACAAAATAAATTGCAGCAATCAAGACACTATAGGTGGATGGGTTTCTTACAACAGTTTCATTTAGTCATTAGATATAAAAAGGGCATACACAATAGAGTTGTAGATATGTTGTCCAGACCAATCATAAATGCATCTACTATACTTAAATAACTCAGTAATACAGGAAAGCTACATTAAAGAATATGCTCAAGATATAGGCTTTAAAGATGTATATATGCAGCTTTAAGTAATGGAAAAAAGGTAGAAGAATTGGATTACTATGTTAAGGACTGACTCTTGTATAATTTGGGAAAGCTATGCATTCCACAAACAAAGAGAATTAACATAATTAGGGATGCACATCCTTCCCTAATATCAGGTCATTTTGGTGTAAGTAAAATAGTTGCACAGTTGCAAATATACTGCTATTGGCCAAAAATGCATGAAACAGTTTCTAGATATGTAAGAGGGTGTACCATGTGTGCTAAAAGAAAGCGCAGCAATAGAAAACTAGTCTTGTACACCCCACTATCAGTTCCTTCCCGTCCTTGGGAAAGTGTTTCCATGGAATTTGTTGGGGGATTGCCAAAATCTAGAAAGGGACATGACTATTTATATGTTATTATGGACAGGTTTAGTAAAATGTGTATTTTAATACCTTGTAATAAGTAGATTACAACTGAACAAACAGTGAAATTGTTCTTTCAGCATGTCTAGGTGCATTTTGGGTTACCCACTTCCATAGTATCTGATCAAGAAGCCTAATTTTTTGGGAACTTTTGGTCAAGTCTGTGGGAATTAATGGACACTAGATTGAAGAAAAACACAACCTTTCATCCACAGATAGATGGCCAGACAGAGGTAGTCAACAAGACAGTGATCCAGTTGCTCAGGGGTTATTGCAGCAAGCATCCCAAGCTTCGGGATGACACTTATGTTATGTGCAACATGCTTACAACCATGCTAAACATTCTTCTACACAAAGATATCCTTTTGAGACCTGTTTTGGTTTCATACCAAGGTCTCCCTTGGATTTTGTTTTTGAAAAAGACATAGTAGTTGCTGGACACAGTGATGTGGACAAATCAACTAGATCCATTGAATAGATCCAAGAAATTCACCAGGCAGTGCAGGAACAGCTGGAAAAGAGCCAAGCCAAATATAAGGCAAGGCATGATAAGCATCAGGTGGAGCACAACTTCCAAGTTGGCGATCAAGTCGGGCTGTATATCAACAAGGAAAAAATGCAAGGTGAAGGAAAGAAGCTGAAGCCAATAAGGTATGGGCCTTTTAAGGTACTTGAGAAAATTGCTGAGAATGCTTTCTGCCTTGATCTGCTAGAATACATGCACATCTATTCAGTAGTAAATGCAAAAAATTTAAGACTGTTTGAACCTTCATTAATTGAAGATCTTGAAGAGCAAACTCAATTGCCTTCCATTGATGATCTATTGCCTGAATACCTCAATGACCTGCAGGAAGATACAATTCTGGACAGGAAGGTGAAGACAACATGTAGAGGGGACGTGGAGTACCTTAGAATTGGACTCAAAGGTTCAAAACCTAGCAGTGCAAAATGGATAGAGATTGGGCAAGTGAGGCAACTGTATTCTCACTTAAACAATGCTTGAAAACCAAATTTTGGTGGTCCAAAATACTTTTCAATGGGAAGGCGCGATCCAAATGGATCCAAGAAATACTCTATCTATCTTCAAAAACTCAAAAATCATGCCAAAAACAAAAGAGAATCGCATAAGGAGTCCTTTCAAACCACTATTGGGAGGCAAAAATCCATGAAATCAATGAAAAAATAGAGTATCAAAGGCAGAACAAGTGATGCACAGTAGCCATTAGATCTAGCCAATCAACGGTCCAGATCTAATCGGTAATCGCAATTGGCACTAGTAGAATAGGGATATTTGCGCTTAACACATATATATGGCGACGATGATTGGTGGAGTTAATATGGACCGTCAATCAAGTGTGTAGATTGATGACCGATATTAAATAGCAGGATCGCTATCGGAGGAGCGCTTACAATGGCCTGAGGGTTATTGCGATGAGCGATTGCGATATCGCAATCAGGGAAACCATTATGTGTGATCTGATGAACCGGACCCGATGGGCTTATAAATAATATTTCATAAGATTTGAGATCTGCACAAAAGCTACTTTTAATGTATTTTTGCAATTTCGTTTGTTAAACGAAATGCGAAGGGGAAAGCGCCGATGCGATATGCTGGACCCAAAAGGGTACCTTAAGGTATTATATATAATTTCAACTCCGGGGAAAGCCAATTCTAATGCATTTTTGCAGCTTTTAGTATATTCACGAAACATAAAGGGACGAAGCCATTCCGATAAGAAACAACGACCAATAGGCGGACCCGATGGGAGAATAGGATGGATTTAAGGACTTTTGAAGTCTGATACATTGAGTTTTGGTGGAATTTCTCTGTTAAAACACATTTTCACTATGAAAACAGAGCGCAACCATTTCAGGAGTTGCAGAGGCCCGAGGCACTCTTATGTTTTAGAATGGGTGTCCACCTCTTCTCTATGCGTTAAAAAATGATTGCATAATGCTGGCAGAAGGATTCAAAGCAAACAGAGGCCGAGGTGACCGAGAGACAGGAACTTGAAATGAACAGGCAACATTGGCTTTAAAGCGACAGACATTGAGCGCAACAGGGAGGCAATATTGTAGTCAAATGCTGAGCGAGTCAGCATAGAGACAGGGAGCATTGAGGGAGTCTATGTACTCATAGAGAACTTGAGGGGTTCAAGTAAAGCTCTTGTTATTGTATTTTGTTGTTTGTGAGGCTCAAATAGAGCTCACTGCTGAAAAAAGAACTCTGCTTGAAGACTAATAAAGAGGCCACCGCTGAAGGCTGGACCAAGAGATGTAGCCCACGAGTATTGGGTGAACTCCTCATTAAATTTTTTGTGTCATGTGTTGCCTATTATGTTTTTTTGTTTACTGCTTCATTGTCTATGCATTTCGCAATATTAACGATCCATTGCATAAAATGACATAGACTAATCCATGCACATAAGTCTGTAATACCTTATTATTGTCTTAGATCTCATTATCAGATCAATTAGTCTTAGATATTCAAAAATAATTTCCCATTTATTCTAAATAACCCTTAACACTATTTACAGAGTAATTTATCACCATCAAAATCACAATAGTGATTTTTTAAGGCAAAATATATATCAAAACTCTTTGAATATGCAAGTATACAACCTCCACAAATGAAGGTGAAAGCATATTTTAAGCATGTTTAAAGTGGATTAAAATATAATAATGAAAGACACAACAAAAATCTTAATACAACAATAGCTCAAATAATTATTTAATTATAATATATATATATATATATATATATATATATATATATATATATATATATATATATAATATATCTTAAAAATTACTGTAAAATTATAAATTGACATTAACATTAACAAATAATTAATTAATTGATATAAAATCCCAATTGAACAAAGAATAATTACTTAATTTATAATTAATTTATTGATTTAGGTAGAATTTAATTCATATCAATAAAAGGGTGCATTATTGTTTTGTTCTATGTGGCATCATTATTTATTTTATGTGGCCATTTATTTTTCCAAGTAAAAATAATTCAGATTAAAAAATAAAATGTGTAATATTCCAAATTATTTGAAAAATAGTTTGACTGAAATACAAATATATGGTAGTCAATGATGTCATCTGACGGTAGACATTCTATCCTGTCTTTAGATTCAAATCCTCTTGGTAGTTTGGCCCCATTGCGCTTATCCCTCTCACAGAGCTCAAACTTGGTTGTTGATTACTAGAGGAGGCTGTGGTCAATAGCGAGGAAACTCAGATCCACATTCAGCAAGCTGACCTTAGGCTGAAGAAGTTCGACTGATGGGACACCCAATAAATGCAATCGGATCCTACAATATAGAAATGAATATCTATAATAAACACCTTAATCAATCTAGCATGGCATGAATACGGGTCACAACAATGGGGCTCACCCCCCACATTCAATCATCACCATCTCAATACATAGTACCTTATTGGTGTGTAGGACGAAGACGGTCAATAGAAGAGAGGAAGGGATCTAAGTACCGAAAACCACGCCTTCCCCACCAGAGTTTGGGAAGTTCATTGAGTTAATGGATCAATATTCATATGCCTTTCGAGTGGTTTGATTGAATGTCTGATGACAGGTACTTGGTAAACAATTCCATGGTTGGATGAAATTTTCTATTTTTTTCATTTAATTTATACAATTTATTAAGGTTTTGGTTGGTCTCGCATTATCTTCTCTAGGGGTATCGATGTTGTGAGAAACAAGATCAAAATTTTTGCGCAGAAGAAGGCAACATTCCCTCCAGGGCAGCACAAGATAATAATTTTGGATGAGGCTGATAGGTAAGTAAAGACGGTTTATTATTTCTTTTACACACACAGAGTGTGGTATACACCAAGACTATGTCACATTACATGGACATTTATATTTGGTACATGTCTTTGTTATTGCCTCAGTGCATTTGGCAATTTAGGTTTAGGTCATTGACACATGATTCAGTTTTCGCTGTCGATGGGCTTTATTGGTACATTATTGGCTAATACGGTCCATGTAATATTACCTTGGAATTATCCCCAATTTCACAGAATAGTGCATTTTTTATTCGAAGTAGATGAAACTCAGGGCTTTATTGTATGATCAGTAGCTCAGGACCAAGTGTCGTAAAATGGTCAAAAATGAAAGTGCTCAAAACTGGTTTAAACCTGAACGACTGGATAGAGCTTGTCTTCTTGATTCCGGTGCCATGAACGGTACAAAAAATGGTCACCGTATGAGAAATTTATGCTAAAAAGAAGAAATACCCAATAACATTGAATTTTGAATTTTTTCAAAAAAAAAAATAAAATAGAATATTCCATTTGGGCAGCCAATCACAGGCTGCCACGTGGCAGGCTCAGAGGTCACCACATGGCCTGGATGACATTAGCGGAGGGCATTGGTCATATTGAAATTTTGGTGGCAGTAGAGAGGTTCGAACCCGCGACCTGTCATTTAACAGTTCCTCGTCTTACCATTAGAAAATATGGTTAGGACTTGATATGTGAGTGGAATGAATTGGTTAAGAGTTTTAATTTTGTTTGGGTGGGAAACTCCTAACTGCGTGGGGTATTACCTAATAGTCACCACCTGTATTGCAATGTGTTCACATATGTGGTTTAAATGGTGCATTAAACAACCAGTTAAAGAACTAGTCAGCACGGAATCCGAGGCACTTAACCACCACCATAATTTTATTCCCATGCATAGTAATTGCAAACGGTTAAAGAGAGGTTAGACTAGCGGGAACTTTAGCGGACAGCCAAATTTGAGAAGTCTCGCCATAATTGGTGAAGCTAACAGAACTTCCACTACAGTCAGTTGGAGTGATTCTAGGCCAAACTCGAGGAAATCTTCAATGAGCCATAACTTTGGCTAGGAAAGTTCTTTTTGGATGAAATTTTTTTATTTTATTTTTATTTTGAGTATTCGAATGATTTTGAAGCCATTGGCATAGGTGAGAGAGCAATTAGAGGTCGTTTGTAGGTGTATTTTCTCTGTGGAAGTTCTAGGAGCCACTAGGGCCCAACATTACGAGAGTTGTATTGGTTTGCAAGTACCCATTGGAGGTGAACTAGTAGTCAATCATGAAGGATTTTAGTGTTTTGAATCCATTTTTACAGTCTATTTCACTTGTAGAGGCTTGTATTCAGTTGTACAATCATTTTGAGCTTTTAATAAAATCAACGACATACCCATTTGGGAGCCTTGGACCCTGTAGATGTAGCCCACGAGGGGTGAACTGCGTTATTAACTTCTTTTGCATCTGTGGTTGAGTTATTTTCCTGAACAAATCTATTTTAGTATGTTAAACAAAGAAATGAATTAACTCTACTACACATAAAAGGGTCATAAATAGCTGAAAAAAACTCATTTGTTTTTAACTGCAAGACATGTACATCACTTAAACATGTATGTTTATTGAATTGAATACCGTTCTAAGCATTTACATGTAGTTTCAAATTCAGATCAAGTTAGTATCAAAGCTATGTTATTGTTTCTTTGTATCAAAATCAGTCAAATAAAGCTATAGACAGAGCCTGAAAAGAGCTAGGAAGCCTTCGAAATTCTCTTGTTATACAATTGCAAAGTAGATAAATGCTCTTTTTAGTTAATCTCTAGTGTAGTTGTCTTTTGATTGTTTTTGTGCAAGGATATTTTGACTGTCTTGCAATTTTTTATCACAATAGCTTGATTGTATAGCTTGAAAGGTGTTTTAAGTAGTGTTGAAGATTGACTACTTTACTATTTTTCAAATTGCATGTTGTTTGAGCTTGCTGAAGTTTGGAGATAGCTACTGATTAGCTAATTCTTGGAGAAGACAAAAAGGAATAACATATATTTTCCTTACCCCAATGACCTCAAGACAATTCGTGAAGCACAAGAAGTTTGATGCAAAATACATTGTTTGAATAAGAGTTTGACTCTGCAATCATTTGATTTAGGAATTTGTTAATAGATTCTGAATTTTACTGAAGCCCTTTTGATCATTTTTATAATGACAATTTCCATAAGTGAGTTCTCAAAATCATCCTCCTTCACAATATTCTTTGATGAAGGCTTGAAGCAAGAATTTTTCATCATGATGAATATGGTGAGAGAAATGTATGAGGATGAAAGGGAGAGATCTAGACTTCAAGAGTAGTTGAATTCCATGAGGGAAGAGAAGCAGTTTCTTTCTGACCAATTGCAGGAAATGGAAGGCCGGCTTCATATTGCAAACATGAATCTGGAAAGGATGCATGAGTTGGAGACACAACTCCTTGTTGCCGAAGAAGCCTTAGCCAAGTATTAGCTTGAAGAAGAGGTAAGCAATTCTAGTTTGTCTTCAAATTCTTATAAGAATGTTTATGTTGGTTCTTTTGAGAAACATACTAGAGGCATAGGGTCCAAGTTGATGTCCAAAATGGGATATCAAAGAAAAGGTTTGGGCAAACATGCACACGGTATTGTTGAGCCAATAATGGTTGAGGAAAGGCCTAAGTATTTGGGTCTTGGCTATGGAGAATCTTATGGAGAAAGTTCCAAAGCAGCCATGAAGGAAATTGAAACATTTCCTAAAAGGAGTTTCATTTCAGGTTCTCTATATCAAGGTTGTAAAGGTTGTATCCTCGAGGAATGCAATAGTTTGAAACATGCTTTGTAGGAAGAAGGTGTGCATGAGCATGCACTTGAACAAGAAAGTGGTGAAAGCTCTAAAAACATTGAAGGGATTGATAGTGTTCCAAAGGGAGATTATTTTTCTTTCGATTCACCTCCTTATGAAGGTAATGAAGGTGAAAGAGAAAGGTATAAATCTAATTTCCATCACACTTCCTTTGATCATGTAAAGCATGGGAAATTTCCACACAAGCATTGGAAAAGAATTACATGTTTTTTTTGTGGTTTGGTTAACCATAGTGTTTCTAGATGTTGGAAAGGAATGGAAACATACAGGAAACTTTTGAAGGAAATGAGGCAAGAAGCCAAAGTTGCATTGAACAATGCAAATCATGTTTTCAAGAAGATGAACATGTGTTGCACTTATTGCCATAAACATGGGCATACTGATGAAAGGTGTTGGACTCTGAATCCAACAATGCTTCCATGAAAGTTGAAGAAATTGGAGAAAGAGTATGGCAAGAATGGGAAGGAAGTTTCTATCATTGATATGTGTAAGGATGATACACATGTTGATATCGATGTGTAGTTAAAGGAAGCACCTTTGAAATGGATTGGTAAGAAATGGTTAGAATTCTTATCCAATTAAAGTTGCATGTCTTTTGATTGAATGCATTTCTTTGTTAAGGGAATGAAAGTTGCAGGATGGAAAAGCTCAGTATGAGACTCACTCTATCGCAGTGAAAGTTATATTCATTTTAGCTTTGAAATTACATGTACATGTGATTGAGGATCTTGTACTTATGATTGTACTTAAGAGAAAGTTGAAGGATAAACTGCATGCATGAAAATGATATGCATGAGCACAGGGATCATGATGATTTCCTTGTATTTTAAACATATTATGTGATTAACTTGAAGGGTCGATTACTTTGTTTTTAACCATGTATGTAATGTAATATTGACTTGGAAAAAGTTAATTTGATCTCCAAGATTGTAAAGAGGAGAAATGATGAAGTGTTTCATCTTTGTAAAAGCATCATTTAAATTCTTTTTGTACATACTTGACTTGAAGGGTCAAATGTTTGAAGGGTTGAAAAGAAGAGGATGTTCATTCTCTCAATATTTGTACTACAGTTCATTTCAATATTTTAGTAAGGTTTTGGGGACCAAAAGCCTCTCATTTGGGAGGTGTGATCAGGAGCTCAGGACCAAGTGTCATAAAATGGTTAAAAATGAAAGTGCTTAGAACTGGTTTGAACCTGAATGACCAGATAGAGATCATCTTCTTAATTCTGGCTCTGCGAATGGTTTGGAAAATGGTCGTCGTATGAGAAAGTTATGCTAGAAAGACGAAATGCCCAATAACATTGAATTTTGATTTTTTTCAAAAAAAAATTAAAATAGAATATTCCATTTGGGCAGCTAATCACAGGCTGCCACGTGGTAGGCTCGGAGGCCACCACGTGGCCTGGATGACATCAGCGGAGGGTAACGATCATATTAAAATTTTGGTTGCAGCGGAGAGGTTTGAACCCACGACCTGTCATGTAACAGTTCCTTGTCTTACCATTAGACCATATGGTTGGGACTTGATATGTGAGTAGAATGAATTGGTTAAGAGTTTTGAATTCTGTTTGGGCGGGGCCTGAAGGGGGCTAGCCCCTAAGGGCCACCCCTCTTACCATCTGTCCGCAACACCAAAGTCCAGGTGCTAAACTCCTGACTGCGCGGAGTATTACCTAACAGTCACCACCTGTATTGCAATGTGTTCACATATGTGGGTTAAATGGTGAGTTAAACAACCAGTTAAACAACGAGTCAGCACGGAATCCGAGGCGCTTAACCATCGCTAGAATTTTATTCCCATGCACAGTAATTGCAAATGGTTAAAGCATGGTTAGACTGGTGAGAATTTTGGTGGACCACCAAATTTGGGCGGTCCTGCCATAATTGGTGGAGCTAATTGAACTTCCACTACAATTAGCTAGAGTGATTCTAGGCCAAATTGGAGGAAATCTTCAATGAGCCATAACTTTGGCTAGGAAAGTCCTTTTTGGACAAATTTTGTTTTGATTTTGAGTACTGAGATGATTCTGAGGCCATTGGCACAGGTGAAAGAGAAATTAGAGGTCATTTGCAGGTGTATTTTCTCCGTGGAAGTTCTAGGAGCCACTAGGGCCCAACATTGTGAGAGATATATTGGGTTACATGTACCCATTGGAGGTGAACCAGTAGTTAATCCTGAAGGATTTGAGTGTTTTGAATCCATTTTTACAGTCTATTTTGCCTGTAGAGGCTTGTATTCAGCTGTACAATCATTTTGATTTTTTAATCAAATCAAGGACATGCCCATTTGGGAGCTTGGACCCGACAGATGTAGCCCACGAGGGGTGAACCGTGTTATCAACTTACTTTGCATCTATGGTTGAGTTACTTTCCTAAACAAATCTGTTTTAGTATGTTAAACACAGAAATGAATTAATTCTACTACGCATAAAAGGGTCATAAACAACTGAAAAAAAAACTCTCTTGTTTTTAACTGCAAGACATCCACATCACTTAAACATGTATGTTTACTAAATTGAATACCTTGCTAAGCATTTACAAGTAGTTTCAAATTCAGATCATTGTAACTCAATTCATTTCAAGCACCTATGATCTAAGTCTTTTGATTAGGCTCCATAATGCTATGTTCATGTGGCATGGGGTCATTCCACTTGTTAGCTCCACTCCCATGTTATGTCTTTCTTCTGGTTGGTTTCAAATTATTGGTACGAGGGATTTTGGCCAATGGTTTGGTAAAAACTATAGTAGCAAGATTCAAATATAAATTAAAATTTGAATTAAAATACAATTAGGTATGGACATGTTCAGGAACATAATTCCCATGAAGTCATCTTGCTGATTTTTTTCTCAAGCCATCTGGATGTTTTCGCAATGTGTTTTCACAAGTCTGATTTTGAAACTATGATTTTTGGACCATTGCTGAGTTATTTCCAACTTCTCAAGAAGGAAAAACAGAGATGATCGGTAAGCATATTGTTTTTATCCTCCTTTGTTGTTTGGTTTTTCTATTCTGGCCTCTATTTTGCTTATTCTAGAGTATATTTTATATATGTTTTCCTCAAGAAGCACTTTCATGCATACTTCTAGGAACAAAATGTATAGATGGAGGGAGATCTTTAAATGGTACCATACCATCATCCATATTTGACCCATTTAAACAACTTCTGAGAACACGAGAACTAGTCAAAGAACCATTCTTATTATACACAAGTTATGCCTTGCCACCAGAATATATAGATGATGAGTCACCATTATAAGTAGGAGAGTAGAAATCAAACCCAAGTCCTGAGCCACAACCATCTTGATCATCCATGCCATGATAAGTACGATCATTACAAGGCACATGGTCCAAATTCTCCACATTGTCCTTCTTTTGCCTTTTCCATCTCTTCGTAGAAGATGTCCTGTCATCCTAAAAATGATTCCATCATGGAATATAAAACCAAAGAGAGTTGAGAAGGTAAAATGTTCCAAAAGTAATTTCCTTTTCTCATCAAATTTATGTTTGGAAATTTGGGTTGAAATTAATTAAACATAAAATTTAGGTGTAATTGCGGGTCTTTGTGCCATGCTGCAAAGTAGCTATTTGAACACACGTCAATAAAAAGATGGAAAATGTGACCTCATCAGAGTTTACCTCATCCAATACCCTTTTGACAAAAGAATTTATTGGCCTCACTACAATTCTTACTTTGTACATAACCCATCATCAGTAAATTCCACGAGACTATTCCTCTTTGAGACATGCCCTCAAAATCAGTGTGAGCAATATTGGCAATTCCACAATTGGTGTATATATCTATTAGTGCATTCCTCAAAAAATAATGCCCCGTCAATCTATTCTTTATTCTATAGACATGGACTTTCAGACCTTCTTGTGGGACTAATATATCGGCATATTCAGGGAGAATTCTTGCAAAGGTCACAGAGGTGGGCTTCAATCCTGTAACTTTTAAATGATGAAAGAGATTCAAATCTCATGATGGAGACCATTTTGTACATATGTGGCAATCATGGTGCTCCATAACGCTATCTCTATTATAAAAATTTGTGGAAGAACTTATGTGCAACTTCATTTTTATCCAAACTTGGAATACAACTTCTACATGGCACATTGTGTCCCATTGTGGAAAGATAGCAACATAAATCAGGACTGGCTCCGTGTTAATCATGTTCTATGATTTTGAACTCAGTGTAGCATAATTGATATTTCACAAACTACCTCTTGTTTATGCAAACTGATTTCTATCATTTCCAATTAGAGTTTTTATCAATGATGATTCAGAGAATATAAGAGCATCAAAGACCTCTCCATGATCTTTAGTACTCTAGAATACATCGAAGAGTAAAAAACTAAAATCAAATTGAATCACATAGTTACAACATATCACAGGTGACAATTAGAGATCAATTTGAACTATAGAAGGAACCCACACAATTGACCTATGCAATCCCAAACTTACATAATATAGAAAAGGTTTTCAGACAAGTTTCGCATACATCTTTGTAAGTCTAGAATGTAAAGTACAATATATTTAACCTAAGTAATCCTCTTAATCATAGGTTCTTGACAGTACAAGAAAAGAACTGTCATAGGACAACACCATCTCCATGTTCCACTTGTAATCATACATATCGACAAGGTTCTTCTCTTGGATTGCAGATTACTGTGGGTTGGTTTCTGAGAAGAGTTCGTATTTACCACAGTGTTCATCTTTTTATATCCACGTTTCGAGTCTAAAACTAGACTCATCATCAGCACAATTTATCCTGATGATGAGTCTGGTTTTAGACTCGAAACGTCGATATAAAAAGATGAACACTGTGGTAAATCCGAACTCTTCTCAGAAAGGTTCTTCTCCATAATCACTTTAGATTCCAATCTGACTCCCCAAGTTGGATATGGACTTGCTTCATTCTAGAGATATTGGTAACTATATACAATGAAAAAAGTGGAAAAAAAAGGTTCAACCCCATTTTACTTGTTGCATTTCACACAAGAGATTAAGGACATCTTTGCCACACATATTATCTGCATAGCACACACATGGGAATCTACAAAATATATTTAGATTAACATTTCTTAAATACCGTCCACATATCTTTCCTATCTTCCTCATTTGGTGCATATCGTAGAAATTTCTATTCAATACACAAGATTCATCTTTGTTGAGAACTTCACAATGACATCACACCCATATGTAGGAAATAGCCATAGCTTAGAAAGTCATAATGTTGTCTTACCATCCTAGAACCGCACTTGTGAAGATTTTCATCTTATTATTTATGTCTTTGAGCTTGTACATCCCAATGCTATAAATAATGGCTCTTATACCAATTTTTAAATCAAAGTGAATGGATAGAATTTTATTTAATGTGGGTTATGCAAAACTTCATTCATCTCCTTGGTTTCAAACATATGGTCATCCTTCCTTGTCCACTCCCTCTACAGAGTTCTCAACCAAACATACTAACAAGGATATATCCCTCTCCCGGCCAACCCATTTAAATATACAATCAGAACATAAAGTAATTCCTCTACTGTACCAGCATGTCTTCTTACTATAAAGAACTCTATTTTGAATGAGTTTCCTCCATGACCTAAAAACAAACCCCACCCAGGGGCAAGGGCAGGACATTGCGTAGCATCTATCATGTGGGAGACCTCCAATAAGGGGTCATCCAAATTCGATGCATATGATACTTTTCTTTTTGCTATCAAATATTCCTTCTCAATGTAAGATCCAATGTGCATCCCAGTGCCATCCATCCTATCGTTTTATTTCACCATTGGCTAGAACTTTGAAGGGCTTCTTAACTTGCACACAAAACATTGTTCTATTTTCCATTTATATTAAAATTATTCCATTTATCTGACCTTGGGAGAGATGATTCTTTCAATTGAGCAAGGTGATTAGCAAGGCTCTGCCATGGTAACATAGGTCATTACAATTTTCATAAAAGCCTGTCACTTATCTATGGCAACACATGGGAATGGGGAGATTTATCAACCTTATATCACTCTACAATTCATGAACTTGCCCTACTCATCCAAATAGAATTTAAAGCTCACTATAGAGAGGTGTTATGGTCATAAGAGTATGATATGCCAATTATTTATAGAATATCAAAAATGATTAATTCACCTTGTTTTTGGGGAAGATGTTTTCATCTCAAACAGTTTTGAGAATCAGTGCCATGCGAACAAGGATCGTCAAATTTCTGCCCTGACAAGTAATATTCTCAAATTTCTCATCAGTTTACAGTGACTCGATTACATTATAAAAACCTGACACCCCTTTACAACTCCTGATAACTCCTTAATGAACTTTAATCATTAAGGGAAAAATGAATTAATGAATCTCAAACCCTATTGAAGTTCAATCATATTCCAAGTGCCAAACAATTTGAATTGTTGAGAAAGCTCTGATTTCCAAACCCCTAAAGCTGCTACATGTTACATCTCCATATACAAGAAAAATTAATTAATAATTTCAAACCCTCCTGAATAATCATATTCAAATCGTCAAACACTTAGAATGGTTGTTTCGGTTGAAGCTCAAATAAAAAAACTTACTAGAAATCAAACAAATGGTTTTGACGTCCAATCCCATGCGGACTGCCACTGCATCCCTACATAGAGTTGATATTGACGTGCATATAAAATATTTTCTGTAGAAAGAATGAACAGGTAACATATAGTAGAATTATAAACTAACCGGCTTTTACAGCAGACCAAAGAGAAGGTAATAACTGCAACAATGCAAGTTCTCTTGTAGTATTATAATACTTCGTCCACATTCATGAAGAAATATCTTCCTGCATTTACCATAGCCTAACAGATGCAATATAGCACAATATCCGAATTGAACAGCTAGTCCCACCCACGTAATGTTCTTCACTCAGTACTGAATAAATCCTGAACATCCATGAAGAAATATCTTCACGAATTTACCATAGGCCAACAGATGCCATATAGGACAATATTAATAGTTAACGGACAATGTTATAAGTAAACCAGGAATCCCGGCTATGGGAATTTCGTCTTCCGTATCTATAGTTTGCTACCAGTTTGGAAATTTGAATTATTTGGGGCTCGAGCCAAAGGCGAGCCCTCCAAAAAATTCTTGCAGTGCCAGGCGTAGCCCAGGACAATGAGGGAGGTTGGTAATAGTTTTCAACCAGCATTTGACGCGCCTGGATTTTACCTCACTAGCTGGTCATTGCCCCAAGCCCAAAGATGACCACATATCATTTGTTACTCCACTTTATACTCTTCTTTGTATTTCTGTTTTTGAATTGTGAGATATGGGAAAATACAATATATATATTTTAGTAGATAGAGAGAATGTTCAATTATTTGTATGATTATAATGTGTAAAGAGACTATCAGATATGGTATTTTTAATGATATCTGAATCATTAATTAACAATATATATGAAAATTTTATTTGTTTATATTTATGTGTAAGTAGAGGGTAGTTATATGATATTTTAAAAATCAAGGTTATGAGTTCATCGTTAAAAACAATCTTTTGTTGAGTTAATTATATATAGATATTGAAATATGAAGGGAATAGGGACAATTTTTATGTATTGAGACTCTTTAGTGGCTAACTAGTACAATTCAATGAAAGAGCTAAAAAATATAGGGTGAGTTGGAATAATTAGGTTAAAGTGCAAAAGCTTTAGAGAAGATGATGTTCACTTTCTGGTGCACTATAATTAATGTTCATTTGAGTTGTCCCATATTAAAAGACAAACTAATTTCTTAGCAAGCTTGTAATAAATTCATGTTACTTGTAAACATTCAATGACAACACTCTGATTGAATTGACATTAAATTTCCCTCCAACTACAATTCATTTAATACCCATTCCATTATTAGATGATTATCCTCCATTTAAACTTAATATAATACCCTTAACTCTTTTGTAAAAGATAGAGTACAATCACTTCCAACTAATCCTAAGGCCAAAAAGCAGCTAAACTGCATCATTTTAAACCAATCACCTCTTTTGTGAAAGATAGAGTGGTAGCGCCTCAAACTCAGGCCCAAGGCCACAAAGAAAGAAACCTACATCATTTTAAATAAACCAACTTCTAGTCAACTAAATATTTTTTAGATGGTGATCTTGTGTGTTTTTCACCCACTCGTATTCACGGGTTCAAGTAGGTCTCCTATTCGGGTATTTGCATTGAACCCAACTCATATGGGGTAGGTAATTGAATACAAACATAGTACAATAGAGAAAAACCTATAGCACGCAGAATTGAATTGGAATTCTATGGGAAATGTAATAGGCAATTTACAATGTGAAAATTTGAATAAATGTAGAAAGAACGTAACTATTACTTGTCCAACATTCATAAGATTTAATATGTGAATAAAATGCAAATATAAATATAAAAGAGATTTAAATATTGAATGAACTTTAGAATAGCAAGTTTGGCTATGACTGAGACCAAGGCGTCAATAGACACAAATAAGCATATGAAAAACTAAAGAATTGTTGTAGTGGACAACCTCTCGCTCGCACCATGGCAGAAAGGGACAAATAGATATAACATAGGCATGTAAGAATAATCTTGACAGGTGTAGCCATTATAACATAACTCAATAACCACCTACCTTACTCACTAAAGGACCAAAATTTTCTAGGGAAACAAGTCTTAGCTGTGTAACCTTATATAGCATCCTCTTCCAAGTACTGCAAGGCCTCTAGCCATGATGGAATTTTTCAACGAGCCATATTTAGGTTTTGAGTACCCTTTGAAAGGGTATGCAAGCAACCTAGGTTTGCAAATAGCTTCAAAGAATTCCCATAATTGCTAATATAACTCACGTTTTGGATAACTAGGATCTATACCTGTTTTACACATGTCAGGATAGCCATCAAGGCAACAATTTAAGAACACACAATTTTGATCTTCAGCCTTCCCATCAAAAGAAAATGTGAACTAACCCTCCTGGTTTGAGCTCTCTCTCTCTCCCCATCACTTTTTTCAGAATGATTCACCACCTCTGAGATATCTTCTATAGAGGGGAAAAGCATAGTTGTTCTAACAATAGAGAGAAAATGTATAACAGAGAATGAAAAACTGGAAGCAACTGATGGTATAGCCATAGGGGGGAGCTTCTTTGAGGGTTTTGTGTCTGTGGTTAATTTATCAACTATAATAGCTTGTTTGGAAGACAACGTTGCTAAGGATACAATATTATCCTCCTTCACTTTTTTTTCCCATGCTTACTTTCATCTTTCTGTTGGTAGTTGGGTTGATCACTATTGTGGAAAGCATTTAGCTCTGACACCCCACCAAGGATTTCAACATCAACTTTTACTTTCCTTTCTTTTCTATTTCCAGGGTTGCATTCATCTCCATCAAAGCACATAAGGTTCTGGGCACTATCTTTAATTGGACCATTAGACTTGTCCATCCTATCAAGGATTTTGGCATCCTCTGCCTTCTTAGCACCTCTCTTCAATGGCTTTCCTCCAACCAATTCCTCACATGAACCAAGCCTAGGGTTAACATGCAACCCATTAAATTATTTCCCTTCAGTAAGGACAACAACATCTGCTTTTGACATCTTCTTCCCCATTTTCTTCAATGGCTTCTCCTTATCTCTCTACTCATGTAAACCATACTATGAATTGCCAATTGTTCTATTTGAAACTAACCCAACAATTATTTCTGCATCCTCTTCCAAGTTAGTCTTCACTCTTTTATGCAGAAACTTATCTTCACCTGAATCGAGATATAAAATCATTTGAGCATCATTGTGAATGCTTGAAACCATTTTTTACTACCAATTAACCAACATCCTGATATTATTCTATCCGAGATAGAATAATTTCACTTGTCTCACTTTTCTCTGAGTTCTTGAATTTTCTTTGAAACCTTTTTGGAATCTCCATATGCTCTTTGGGGTTTTCTGAACATACTAATTCTTCAGGCTCATTATCAATTGGTCTTTGATTTCTTTTCCTTTTCTTCCCTTCATTAGATCTTGGGTTATCCAAAGACAAGCTAACACCCAATGCATATCTTCTATTCTATGTAAGTGTTGATTGAACTTCTAAACACTCTACCTAGTGCTCTCGCAAGGAATGTTCAATTGATTTCTTTTTCTTTGCAGAGATCCTTAAAAAATATTTTGATGATTGATTGATTGCTCCATTCTTTTTTTAAAGTTTCTTCAAGTTTTTAATGTAGTCAATTTATTGCTAATTGCTAATAAACTATGTTTCTAATTGCTACTAAATTGCTTATTACTTTAGATAAATTTTGTGTGCACAATTGATATAAGAGTCGATCCATCTATCACTTATAAGTGAAATGTTCAACATGGAGAATATCTATGTCAAGTTAAGTTATTCATTACAACCTTAAAATCACACACAATTTGATGAGAGATGTCAGATACATAGGCCATTACATAGTGATTATGTGCGACTAATACTCAGAGATAGACCTCCACAAGCAGAGTCATCCCGTAGAAGCTCAAAGATTTATGTTGAATACAACTCCAACCATTTCCAGAAATTTGGAAGTTCTTTAGGGGTCAAATATGTTAGGAGTCTGAATTTATTTGTGTAGATATTACTCTATATGGCAAGACTTTATGGAAGTTGTGGCATTGCAAATGTGATCTACTCACTATAAAAGATGTAATACAATCCATTATCCATAAGAAAATGGAAGCTACCACATGTTCCCTCTCCACCCCTTCATTTCTAGCAGTGTCTAAGTTGAATCCTTCTACTTGTATTCATACACTCCACACTATACATTCTCTTTGATACTTTCAGCAACATGAAATCACAAGGATTAAAGTGATAACAAAACATAGTAAAACAAATATATACTCAATTGAAACAGAGTATAAACCTACATGATTAGATTTTCCTTCATTGTATTTATTCTTACTATTAATGGTTGCTTCCTTAACTGGACATAAACAATATTTATAACCTGTCATTGAGTAGTCAACAAGACTTTTTACACTCTAAACTAAGATGCTTGTATGCTTGTAGATTTACCACAGGTCTTTCAACATGATTTATGCCAAGATTTGTATTAGAACAATGGTATACCTTTTCATGAGTTCAATATCTATTCAAGACTGTGTATTTTAATCTTCAATACATTTTTGGAATGCAAACAAGTGACAAGTTTGGTCTAAATAGGATAATTTTGTTATAAATTACTGAACATTGTTTTTTCCAATTGTAAATAGATTTCCAATAACTATTGAGGTAAGCTCCCATGTAATATATTTACATATATCAGAAACCAACATTTGTGTAGTAATTTTAGCAAAACCATAGGTTAGGAGCTATGTGAAAGGGTACTAGGAAATATGTATAGGAAACACCATGAGATAAATTTATTGCATGAGGAAAGGGCCTTTCATTTCATGCAACAAAACCCATGCAAGTCATGCAACATGCACCATGACACTAGCTTGACTAATTAATCACACAAGTCATGCAACAAGCATCATGAAACCAACTTGAGTAATAAACTATGTAAGTATTTATTGACCATGTAGGTGGTTACGTGAGGTCATTTTGATAGGACCATGCAACTGCTTACATGAGGTCATTTTGATATGTCAAGTCAATATTTGACATCTAGTGGCCCAAACAAATGGAACATTCAATTTTCATTCCCTGTGAGCAATAATATTGTCCCATAGTTTTGTACGTTGTTCCATAATGTGTAAACCATTCAGCTTGAGGAAGTACATTTAGCATATGGGTAGACAACCATGCATAATGTACAATATTACCCATAACTACAAAATCCATCTCCTTCCATGCAAACTAGGAATTACATACAATACCACAAATTTTGAGCCCTGATATTTGGTTAACTATCCAAGTGATTCTGGGCCTGATAGTCAATCAAGTACTTAACTCTGGATGACTCAAAATGGGCATTGAGATAAGGTTCATAATTTTCCAAAGTAAAAATCAAATGAAAGATAAGATAATTCCAATGATAGTTAACAACGCTTATGGGAAGCTTCATATTAGATTATCACTTTGTTTAGTACACATTTTCACTTTGTCCTTTTATGTCGACAATAAGATCTCAAGGCAGTGAGTATCAGTTTACTTAAATTTTGTATAGTAATTAAGGAAACTCATGTTGTTATATGCCTAAAAGTACATTGTTCCTTAGGGTTGATATCTATTAAATTTTGGTATGTTCTATGCTTAGATCAATTTACTTCAATTTTTCATATTAGCTGAATGATAATATTCAGATTAGCAATCACATCATCATGATAGTAAAGTGCATATAGAAGATAAACATAAACAATAGAAGACAAGCCAAGACAAGAGGACACAAGGTGTGGCACCAGCCAGGTACAAACCCCAATGTGGGTAAACCCTAGATCAATTCTTCTTATATTCTTCAATAGTTCAGTAGAGAGAAAGAGATAGAGTACAATGATTTGAAGTCAATACTTGACTTGCCAAATAGGAGATCAAAGATCTTCTCCGTGCAATGAGACAACGAGGTTGCAATTATGATATCAAGTATTGAAGATATGCAGTTCCTTCCCTGCTTTACTAATCATGACAAGGCTACTAATCTGGCACCTTTCATATGTTGCAAGGGCTGGTGCATTTCATGGCAGACCTGGTCACTAGTTAGGGCACAAGCTTTGAGTGCTACAACAACCTAAACACACCCCACAAATCATCTATTTACTATGGCTAGCCCTCATACAATCCTCCAATGATACGTTACCTAATAGGGCTACTTAACTTTTTAACACAACTACTAAAAGGCCTCCAACCACTGGCTATGGCCTGCAACCTAGCCTAATAGTGGATTGTAGCTTTGATCCCTTCAAACAGTGATCCAAACAACCCTTAAAAAGTAGTCCCTATCTCCTCCTTTTGCGAATACTTCTTCCCTTCAAATTGAGCTCAAAAAAAACACTAACATGCCCAAACAACTTTGCATTATACCATGCTCTCACCTATAGCAATGTGACCCTTCACAATAATGAGATACTCCTTTTTGTTGTGGCTAGGTTCACTTTTATGGCTACGTCTAAGGGTCCCTTACATGCTGTGATAGGGGCTCCTCTAACTGTGGCTTTAGGCCTTCATATGTTGTTGGTTAGGGCCTCTCTAACTACAACTAAGAGAGATGCATATAAGGTCTTTTTATGACAACAAATAGGAGCTTCACAAGACTACGTATGAGTATCTCTTAACAATATATTAGGGTTGCTGATTAGGCCTATTTTTGCTGCGGAATAAGGTCTAGATTTAGGACATTAAGGAACCTCCAAGATAATGGCTATACATACTTTGTGACTGCATTTAGGGCATGGTCAAATATCCTTTTAGAACAATGACTAGACTTCCTCCTTGAGCTATGAATATAACTCCCTCTTGACAGTGTATATATCTCCTCTTACCTGCAAAAAGATCTCCCTATAAGACTGTGGCTAGGGCTCTTTAGTTTTGCATCTAGGGCTCTCTTAGAATACACTTTCTTCACTGTGTCAAGGGCTTCTCCCTCTTGATCTCTCTAGCCACCAAAACCAAATGAGTGGAGAGAGATCTTAGGAGAAGTGTGTGTACAAAATGACTTGAAGACCTCTTCTATTTATAATAAAACGTTAAGGACAAGTTGGGCTAATTTGGTTGCTGACCGACCCTAAAAAATTGTCAAATAACATAATGAATTCATATCTCCATGAATACATGTCAGAATCATATGATATTTAGATTAGTTCTACACCTCTCGACTAGAAGAATCCAAGAAAAATATCAGTGGTCATAAATGAGAAGATCCACATGGAGTTTGGCCCTAGTTGCCAATTTTAACAATATCTGAACTAAAAAGTGACCTAACGCAAACCTTTTGATACCTTTTCCAACACATCTGCAATAAATGGTCCTATAACTATAATCAAAATTGATCATAGGAAGCCAACTGGTTTTGAATTACCATACCATTATTTGTGACAACCTGCAACCTTTGAAAATTTCACCATATCCTTGTCAACCCTATCCATACATGACAACATAACATTTCCATGATATGAAATGTATCAATCCTAAATCATAAGAAATGATTCATCACATTGTATTTATTTTTCATATCAGATTTGGGCCATTGTATTTATTTATTTAGTTTCAGAAACGTTCTCTGTCAATATGTTGTTTTTATGAAGTAATATTTCCAACCAAGAGGATAAAGACTTGGCATTCCTAGGACATAGTGGTGTTATTTCTTGCATGTATTTTTTATTTATTAGTATTCCGCCACTAATAACTTCATTACGTAGCTGCTCATTTAGTAATATATTACAACAGTGACTTGTTAAAGGAAAAATATTTCTGTTTGTTTGAACGTCATAAATTGGAAGGAAATTTAGCTTTGAATTAGAAAAATGGAATATATTCTGAAAAACATGTTTTTTGATCAAATATAGGCCCATTGCCTGATCATTAATAAAAAACAGTCATGACAATAAGCAATGATTTTGGACACAATGAATTACATAATTCTCCAGCTCAAAAACAAGTTAGCATATTTAGTTTTGTCTGCATTAGAGAAAAATGAATGAGTAACATTAAGTTTGCTTTGAATATTTATAGAATCATTGCAGAGATTCTAAATGGAAATTGCATATGTTAATCTTGCTCAATTAATTACAAGGAAAACAAGGGGCATACATAATTTGTTGGCTTCTGGGAATTAGATTCCTATTCCCCCCTAATAGTACGTTGACAATTGAAGATTACTATGTTGAAACTATATTCCTGGTTAGTATCACAATTTACAAATTCTTGTCTTATTTTTTTTAGTTTCTTGTTGTAATCTTGTATCAGCAATACTTTGCTCCACCCATTAGATTTCTACTGATCAATTTTATTGTTGAAGTGTCATTGTTTTTTAAAGATAACTAGAGGAAACGATACAACTACAGAAGTGGAGCATGAGACATTCTGAATAGAAATTTCTAGCTCCAATGTGTTTGGTTATGTTGGATAAAGTCAAAATTGCAAAGTACCATAAACATGGGAATTGAAAATATTGGGATAGAAATGTGTGCGCCTATTTTCATTTATTACTTTAGTTGAAGATACCATTTCATGAACAAATGTTGTACACTAAGAACATAGTAGGTACACAATTTGTTCTATGGTGACGTTTTATTTGCTTTGTTTATATAGGTCGCCTGGCTACATAGTGGCCACTATTGCCCAACTAAAGAAAACTTGTTCGAGTTTCTTGCTTTTATGGGGAAAAATGACATTAACAATATTGCTGATGTTGAGGTATATATCATATAAATCTTTTATAGTCTAATTTCGTTTATATCCTAGTGTTCATCGACTTTCATGTCTTATACTTTGCATTGTATTTTTTTTCTTCAGGAAATGAACTCAGTATTGATGGTAAGAATAAGGAATTGAAGAAAGAGGAGAACAATAACACTAGAGCGACAAAATGAAAATTAAAGAGAAAGAGAAGAGAGTTGGTCTACTGGTACCCATAGAGCCAATATCCCGCATAAGACACACACATAAATATTAATGGTAAAGTCTTTGGGGTTGGTGAATTCACCTACAATGCCTTGGAAACACAATGATAATGTTTTGAAGTGATGAAACACTATTTCATGTGCAAATTGTGCTCCAACTAATATTCAGTTGGAAACTCATATTGTAATACTTGACATTTTATATAATATAATTTATGTGGTTGGAATTATTTATAGTTGCACTTGATATTACTTAGTATTGTAATTAACATATGTAACTTTGCGTTTTCATATTATAGGAACATGTACATTGTATGCCATTTTTTAAAATTTAGTTGCAAAATCATACTAATTGATTTATGTTGATTAATAATGAAAACATAAAATCAATTTAAAATTACTAAATTAGTATTTTATGTTTATTAATGATGAACACATAAAATGAATATACAACAAAATTAGTTGCTTATAACGATTTTTAATGAAAATAAATGAAATGAATATAAACTACTAAAGTAGTAATTTATATAATGAATATGTTACTACCAAAAAAATATAAATGACTAATGCAAATGATAAATTTGTGATTACAAATGACGACTAAATTTTGCATATATATGACTATTAGTATCTAATTTACAGTATCTTATAACATGACTAAAATTTAGTCATATATCTTTAGTCATTAATTGGTTTCAAACGATGACTAAAATTTGCATATATACGAGTATTAGTAGCTAATTTACAGTATGACCAACATTTTGGTCATCTTTCTTTGCTCATTAATTGGTTTTCTCGGTGATATTTTAGTAATATATTTTGTTGTATATTTGATCATTAATTGTGACAATTAATGACAAAATCAATGATTAAATCAATGACCAAATCAATGTCTAAAGTAATTACTAAATATACTATTAGACAATAAAATTGAGACAAACAATTAATGACTAAGCTAAAAACTATTAAAAGTTGGTCGCGTTATAAGATACTATAAATTAGCTACTATTAGTCACCGATCAAAAAATAGTCATTTATATGAAAATTTTAGCAATTTTTTTAGTAACTAATTAGCCAATTTGTACTAGTTATAACGTTTCTATCACATTCTTCCTCATATTCATTGTATCAAACAAATGAACTATTTTTATGTGGTCATAGTAAGGAAACCTCATGAATTTAGCGGGATAACTTTTCATTCCTCGTGGAAGCTCATGCCCTTCACGACAATTTTTGTCATATTCCAACTTCCATAGGTGAGGTGTCATTCTTCATGGGTTTAATCCAATATCTTCTTTCCCATTGAAATATTCCTTTCAGTAGCACGATACCTATGGTTATTAGAGAATAAGTGCCTATACTCATAAAATACCCCCTTTCCTAAACTTATTTAATGATGAGATTTCATCTTCGGACCACATACTACACATGCAAATTTACCCTTACTTTGACGACCCACAAGAGATGGATTAATGTCAATCATAAAAGAAAGGATTATTTAAAATGCATGCATGATATGATCTAGTTGAAATAATTATGTACTCGTAAAGGGAAACAGAATGTTACATACCACAAAAATGTGTTAGTCCTGGGGCATCATGAACTGTCCATACCATGGATTTGTAATTCTCTCTACTGTATTGTTTTATAGATGTCATACATAGTGTTTTCAACCCATAACTTCATTAACTCATTAATGAAAGGCTCGATATATACATTCATATCTTTAACTTGGTACTTACCTAATTGTTTGAAATTACACACACACATACACACACATAACATATTATGCAAAAAACAAGAGAAATGAAAATGTTACAATATTAAAAAAAATAATGTAAACAAATACCTGTAATAATGTGCTCCATCTTTATTGACATCCAAGGAGGAAGGTTATTATTGATAACAAAAATCGACTGCACTAAGTAAATAGACATGAGCTCTCCAAATGGATTAACACCATTAGCTATTATTAAAAGCCTAAATTACAAGTTTCATTTTTAAAATGAGGCCATTTTTCTTCAATGTTCCTAAATGCATAACCACCTACATACATTTGAAGAAAAATATCTTGAATTCTCTTCTGTGTATGGTAATCCATAAATTGTGCTATGCTTTCACACATGAACAATTGTTGCAAACATGGACATATGGGAATATGAAGAAGAACCTTTTGAGGCACCTTTTTTGTTATTTGATCGGTTTGATATCTATTTTTGTTACATTTCAAGAAAAAAGATTTGATGCATGTTGTCCATAATATATAATATTATCATTAGAAAATGCATCTATAGCTTGATACTCCATTCCAATTTATTTCATAATAACACATAAATTGTGGTATGTGTGAGGTAACACATTTGGTAATTGTAATAGAAATTCACCTAACAATCTAGTAAAATAGAAAAAATCACTAGTTAATGTAAAAAATATTAATCATAAATATTGCATTATTATTTTACACATTAATTAAGACTAAGAAAAAGGAAAACAATAAATCTTTCATGTGATGAAACATATTCCATTATACCTTAGGATCTACGTCATACAAGTGCTTGAAAATCCATTCGAAACCTTTATGTTCACCAACAATAATGTAGCAGAGAGAATATTTTCTCTTGAGCCTTCATAAAGTCATGTCATTGCCTTATCTAATGTGTATTCACCATCATAATTACCATCTCTTCTCTCATCACCAAGCACATATTGGATCAATTCATCTATCCCATCATTTAGAACTCTGTTATTAATGTCATCTTCTTACATAGGATCATTATCTTGAGCTTCAATATTTTCTATATCTCCCTCAAATCTTAGGACATCATTTCTAGCACTAATAGTTGGGTGGGGGTGGGGGGTGGGGGTGTTCGGGTGGCTTGGAATTGATAATATTTCAAACAATCATGTGAAATACTTAGTTGCAAAACAAAATATTATAACAAATAAAAAAATTCTACAACTATTATTAATATAAAGAAAATATATATAATGATTCATAAATAACAAATTACCATTGGATTTCACCACAAAATGGAAGGCATCCTCCGCCATTTCTTGTGGCAAGGAGGGAAACATGACTAAAAGAAGTTTAATTTGATGAGCTGGAAGCAACTAATCCAGCCCCAAGAACGAGGTGGTCTTGGCATTAGATCCCCCAGATTTCTTAATTTAGCTTTCAGAGGCAAAATTGTTTGGAGACTCATAACAAGCCTTCCTGCATGGTGGAAAAGGGTACTCGAAATTAAATATCTAAATTTTCCAAGGCATTAGCTTCTCGATCAAGACATCCCCAATAGAGACTCCACCAAAATTTGGCGCTTATGCAAAAAATCAATTCCTACAATTGCCCAAAACACTTCCAAAATTCCTAAGTGAGGAGAGAGCATCAATATTGGAGTCGACCAAATCATGGGACAATAACCTATTAATACGCAAGCAGGAGTCAACCCCATCCTCTCTTTTTTTGAAAGAGCTGGTATCCATTATTTGGATCAGATCTCATAATGGGATCTTTCATCCCTACTATGGTCTGGATGGTCCTTCCCTGTTATACCCAATGATCTCAAAGATAGTTTTTCTGCCCTCCAATCCCACTTGCATAATATAGCCCCCATCAAAAAGAATACTTTAGATGGACTAAGATGGGACCCTTCTGGATCTTTATATACCATTAAGGCTACCCACCAACTCCTATGCAGCAGCAATCATCCCATGCCAATCTAGAATCATTGGAAGGCTGTTTGGAAGTCTGAGGCCCTTCCAAAAATAAATTTTTTTATATGGACTCTTCTCAAAGGAAAAAATCTTACTGCCAAAAACCTACAAAGGTGTGGTATCATCAGCCCCTCTCGCTGTCCCAACTGCTTGGTTGCTGAGGAATCCATCCATCACCTCTTTATTGACTGCCCCTTTGCTATTGAATGTTGGAAAAATTTGTCTCAGAACAATCAGACTCCGTGGACCAATCAAAATACCATAGGATAAATTCTGCACAAGTGGTAAAATAATTACCCCTCGCAGCGAAGGAAGAATAGCATAGCGAAGAGGGTTTGGGATATTGTCCCTTACACCATGTTATGGAATATTTGGTTGGCTCACAATCGAAAAGTTTTTAAGGACAAGGGTTCGAATATTAGAAGTCTCTACAACAAAGCAAGGGGTCTCGCCCTTGAAACCATATCAGCCAAGAACCCGAGGAATATAGACATCACCGAGCTCAGTGTGGAAGAACGAAGCTTCATTGAACACTTGTTGGATAAAAACAACAGCAGACAGATGGGTAGCGCTACTAGCAACAGGCAAAACATTGTCCCTCATAACTGGAAAATAAGACTAAAAGAAAACGAGTTTGCTACTTGGATCCAAAACTGCAACAGGTACTGCCTTTTTTTTTAAGAGGCTTCAAAGTCGAATCTTGGGGCTGCAGGGGCTGGAGGGGTGATCCTTAATGCTAATGGGGACATTGTTTTATCATATGAATGGGGTCTCAGACACATTTCCAACAACAGGGCAGAAGCCCTAGCCTTATACCAGGGACTTATTTAGGTTGGGAAGCTTGGTACAGATGCAACCTTTATCTTTGGAGATTTGACAGTGGTTATTAGTTCAATGGTCTAGAAGAGAGACCCCCTCAATGTGTTCCTCCAGCAGATTTTAAGCCGCTGTCACATTTTAGCTCACCCTATGGAAGATCTGCGCTTCCATCATGTTCTGCGCAGCTTAAAAAAAAATGCTGACAAACAGGCCAAAAGGCATGTGCCAGACCTCAGGGTTGTCTAGTTTCCAACGAAGTGGAGACTTATCACCATTTGCCATGACTGTGAACAAATTTCTTCTCAATCCGTTTTGCAATAAGTCTGTAAGCTCTGACACGATGGAAGGATTGAAAAATCATAAATCTCTCATTATGACTAAGATATACAGAGGGATTTGGCGCACTCAGAAAATCGATTCGCATGAGACATTAGTCAGGTGATCGTCCCTTTTCTTCCTTCAGGCCTTCCCACTCCTGCATCCCCGTTTCAGCCCCTTCTCTTCCTTAATCCTCCTTTTTTCTCTTTCTGTTCAATTGATCGCTCGGAACCTACGGACCTGTCTCTGTCTCTTGTATGAGAATCCCCCTCCTCTAGATTTTATGGGCACCACTCCCTCAAGGATCCTCCCTCCGGGAAGCATATTTCAATTACAGTGCTCAAAGAACAACGTCCCCAAGACAGCATTTAAGGATCGAGCCTCGGGCCTCTCTTCTTTTTAGGATTTGTCATCATCTATTTTTTTTTTTTTGACGCGGGTCAGCCAGACACTTCAAACAAGCATATCAGGTTTCTCTTCATTTGTTGGCGTAGATCAGCCAGGCATTTCAATCAAGCATATCAGGCTTCTCTCCATTTATTATAGACAGGCATATCATCCACCTCATCATTGATTGTCAATGTTCTGCAAATGTTGTCTTTAGGGGTTTAAATTTGTCAGGATATATTCCAGTTTAGCCTTTATTTCAAAGCCTAAGTGGCGGGAACCTAAAGGATCCTATTGTTGTAAATCCTTCTCTCCTAGCACCACTCGGCGAATAATTATGTACTACAGGGGAGCAGTCCCCATCTCCTTCTTTTTTTTTCGCAACATAATATAGCAACCAATGATGTTAAAAAATAAAACAACTTACCATTGGATTATGTTCATTCCCCCCTTTAGTGTGCTCATTATTCCTACAATGTCGACCAACTATTTCATATGAAATTCTCCACGGGTGCGAGCACCTGCAAAAATTGCAAGGGAAATAAAATTTCCAATAGTTGAGCCCTTGCGGATTTGAGTTCTTCATCTAATGTTTTCTGACATTCTTCCCACAAGCATAAAATAATTATATAAAACAAAATCTACTTTTCGCTCACAAAAAAATGTCCTTATAACCTTTGAGAATTATTGTAGTTAAAGAAAATATGCTCACATCTCTTACATGTGGGATATTTATATTTTTATTTATCATCGCAATTGCAACATTTGATGACTAGTTAAAGTCAAATATGACTAGTCATACAAATAGACAAATTGACCTAAAGGTGACAAAAACCATTGATCGTCACAATTGCAATAATATACAAGGTTTTCAAAATTTTGGCATCAAAGGCGGTCATACTTGAGATGACAAACATTTGTTGTTGCAATAAAGAGACCTTAGAAATATTATGTCACAATTTTGAGTCACAACAAATATGTTGTGATAATTGGATGAACACAGACACCAAAACTAAAAAAAAATGAATTTTGCTTGACCTTTGTGATAATATGGGCCATATCGTTGAACTATGTCCTCACAATTGAGTACTATATATAGTAGTGGGCACATTTTAACCTCTTGAGCATGTGGCACAAAGTTTTTCACACACTAGTACAAAATGGCTAATTAGATACTAAAAAATGACTAAAATTTGCATAGAAATGATCATTTTTTAGTTGGTGACCAATAGTAGGTAATTTACAACATCTTATAAGACAACCAACTTTTAGTTGTATTTAGCGTAGTCATTAATTGGTTCTCTTAATTTTATCATCTAGAAGTCTATTTTGTCATAAATGTGGTCATTGATTTAATAATTAATTGTCATAATTAATGACCAAATGCAAAACAAAATATACTACTACATGATCACCCTAGAAAATCAATTAATGACGAAGGAAATATGACCAAAATGTTAGTCGCGTTATAAGATACTATAAATTAGTTACTAATAGTCATATACATGCGAATTTTAGTCATCGTTTGAAACCAATTAATGACCATAGAAATATGACTAAATTTCAATGGTGTTATAAGATACTATAAATTAGCTACTCATAGTCATAAATATGGAAAATTTAGTCGTCATTTGTAGTCACAAATTTATCATTTATACTAGTCATATATCTTTTTTTTGTAGTTTCATATTCATTATATAAAAAACTGATTTAGTAGTTTATATTCATTTCATTTACTTTTATTAATAATCATTATAAATGACTAATTTAGTCATTGCATATTCATTTTGTTTGTGTTCATCATTAATCAATATAAACTACTAATTTAGTAGTTTTAGATTGATTTAATGTGTTCATTATTAATAAAAATAAATCAATTAGTATGATTTTGCAACTAAATTAAAACAAGAGGCATGTAGTGGCATGTCACTACTTTTTAGTATACATCAAGTATATGATTTTTTGGCTTATTGATCGGAAATGTACATTTTTTCTTCCCTTCTTTACTTGATCTTTAAACTATAGTCACGAATAGCGTAGAGATAAGAAGTAGCCAGAGAGCAAAGTGAATAAGCTTGGAATGCATCATAGTATTTAAGATACATGTTATCGAATTATAAGGGCATGCATTTTTGCATGGATAGGCATTAAGCGTAATTTCCAAACTATCAAAATCCCCATGGTATACCAATGGTCAAACAATCCATCATGCATCTTCGAAGTGGTAAATTTGCTTCTTATAATCCAAGGAATTAGATATGCTTAGTACACACTGTGAAAATATTGGAAAGTAAAAATATAGCATGTTATTTGATTTTGATATATATGATGTTTGACACAAAGACTCACCAGGTATAGGCTCCCAAAAATATGTCTATCTTCCAAATATTGAAGTTTCCATGACAATTAACGTTTAGAATTACTTGAATCCACACTTATTTGAACGTGGTAAAAAAAAGACTTTTGGTTTTCAATGCTAATCTAACAATATGAATCTAATAATAGAAAATCAAATGAAAGTTATATATATGCATTGGTTAGTTACCCTTTCAGAACTTAAAGCGTTGCATCAATACCTAAAAAAAATCACAATATATATTAAGTTCAACTATTTCATTATACCCATCCAACGTAAGCAATGAAGCCTTATTTTGGCAAATTAAAAAAATAAAAATCAGATGGTTGGTAACATATTCTATACATGTCACACAAAGAACTATTCCTCCAAGTAAAATTGAAATCGTCTATGAATCTCTTCTGAAGTAACCAAAGATGTATTTGGGATAGAAAGCTCAAAGGAAAATTGTATCATATTCGGTGATCTTGTAGACACCAACGAAGGCAGTAAAGGAGTACCATATCAAAATAACTAGAGAAAATGAATAGTGAACTTTTCAAGTTCCAACTCTTTGTACAATGAAGTACATAATTAATATCGCCATTGATATCCTAACTATCATCTCTGCAAAACCAATTGCAAATTAAATTTCCTTATTTCCATTGTAGTTTTTAACATAAAATTAGAAAGAACCTTGATGAGTGCTTACCCTGGCTAACTGAATTTTCAACTTGTCGTATCGCTTAATGAACTGTTGATAAAACTGTTGCATGGAAATAATATTAGCTTTCAATATCAGGAAAAACTAAAAAACTAGTGAGTAGAATATGGTGTTTATAATGCAGATGTTAGTAATCCAGCAACAAATGAACTTAATAGTATCAAAACCTTTAGGTATGAAAGCCCTTTTGGATAAATGTTCAATCAACAAACTAGTTTATACTGTATAATATATAGAGAATTATTTCATGCTAAGTGTGTTTGATTGATGTGCCTCCGCATGATACCTATGAATTAAAGTAACATGCAAGAGTATTGATAGTTAGAGAAATGACTCATATAAAACAAATTTTTGAATGTTCTTTAATATGAGAGAATATCCATGCATCAAATATCTATCTTCGCTACATGTGTTTAATGGTATATACACACATTTTATCTATTCAATGCGTTTAATATGTTTCGTGTACAAAATCAACTTTAATATTTTGAAAAACATGTTAAGATATGACACCAAATTTTCAAAAGGAAAAAATAGATCTAGGAACCTCATCTAAATCAAAGGTGTTCATTTTACATTATGAATGATTATAATCCAATACATACATAAGAAATGATCCATGGCTACAACCTAGCAAAGTTTGAAAATTTTGTGGCTTACCTAGAAATTAGAATACATTTTCAACCAAGATGAATCTATTAAGAAAGGAAAAAGAAATCATTGACATCTAATTGATACACACAAAATTATGCCTTATCTAGCATTAAGATAAGCTCAGAATCAAGAATAAAGAATGTTTCCATATCATTGATAGACCCTCTACTAAAGCGAAATTAATTCGTAGGCAAACAATTGCGTCCTATGTTTTAAATTATAAGGAATTTTGGTTGAACATACTCTCTCCATAAAGGTTTTCCATCTTTATAATGTATCAAAATTTTCCAAATGTTGGAATATGGAGGGATCAATAGGGAAGTTAATATCGGTCCATTACAAGAAATATTTTAGACTACTATATTCTCCTAGTCATAATTTTGGAACTACATAATTTCTTTTCTTCATTAGATGATAAAAAGGGTCACACATCTTATAAAATACTACAACAAACACAAAGTAATGGATTAATGATTTTTTGAAGGGAAGAATTCTTAGAAAATATATGTGCATATTATATGTAATAGTAGTTGTACCTATAGCTTAGCTATTTTCTAGCCAGCTATTCTCATAATGCAAGCACATGATTAGAAAGGTATAATGACCATTGCAGACAAATATCATATTAATGTCATTTCAAAACCTACAAGAATATTCATAAGTTTAGTGCATGCTACAATGAAAAAAATGATAATATAGACTTTGAAAGTATAGTTATTCTTACCAAAGAAGGGAATCAAAAGAGCTACAATCAATGTTGAGACAAGAAGACACTTCCTAAAAATTATGGTATAGACATTGAAATTATAGGTATTTTCCAAAGAAGAGAATGCAAAGATCTATAATCAATGTTGAGACAACAAGACACATCCTGATAATGAATGAGATCCATTCAGATTTATTCTAGTTGTTAGTAAAATTTGTTCCATGCTTAGTGCTAAAGTAGTGATGGTCAAAATTTCTAATTATTTTACCTCTCAATTCTCATTTTCTGAGACTCTATTACACTTACTCGCTGAGAACTTAGAGTGCCACGTAATTCGAGTTTTACTCAGTGTTGTTACAATTAACCTATCAGGTGTTAGTTGAATTATACTACAATAATATGGTCAAAAAAAGGAAACTAAGCTTCCAAAACTAAAACTCAGAATATACAAATAAAAATTCTACGTAACATAAAACATATTGATATTAAATATTAAATGAGAATCTTTTCCTAAATTATTGTATATTAGTCATGAGGTTTCTTTAAAGGATTTCATGCTCCTTCCCTAGTATTTGAAAGAGTTCCATGTCCCTTACCAACCCCAACCTTTTATTCTTTAGGGATTGCATGAGGATAATCTTTCCCTTGACTTGAAATATATCTTCCAAGGGAAGAGAGACTTACAAATAATGCATAGCCAGAAATTGATTGTCATATCTACCTAGACTTTCCAATTAGAGTTATAAAAAAAATATGCATTGGACTATTATAGGGAGAGACAAGAGGTAAATCTCATCTCTGCTTCAGAAGCAGTGTTAGCAACACTCTTTGTTTTTTTATCTCTTTGTTCTGAGACAAATATCTCGGGTTTGAATTCTAAAAATAGACACTTTATATTTTAGATATATTAAATATGCTCTGAAAATTGAATTTTCTTATCTAAATCAGTCACAACAGAAGCCACATCAGTATAGATGATCTTATATAATAACATTCAATATTAATTACCATTTTCCCTCAGTCCAAGCTATATCTTTTCACTAATTTCATAACATTCTTTTGAGAAACAATTGATATTAGCTGAGGAGGACAATTATTCATTAATATTTGTAAATGCATTTCTAGCTAATTCTCCTCTGTGTACATTATGCAATGTTTTTAGTTAGAGGTTAAGACAGGTTAACACAAGTTGCAAATGTGTGGAAACACACCTAATAAACATTTATTTGAAGTGTTTTATGGTTGAACTTAAATAACCCATAGAATCTTCTATTTGAATTTCATTAATATAGTTGACTGCTGATTATAATTCACATACAATCTAGTTTTGTTTAGCACAGATGATTTTCTCTACTGCCATAAGAGATTACTATATATCACTATGGTTTATATACCAATGGGTGAAGAAAAACAAAGGAGGGGGCTACTAAAGGCCCAAAAAATACATCCTCAATGAAAATAGTCGCTTTAAATGGAAATCATTATCACCTTGAATTATCTCTACATCTAGTAGTAGAATTGAATTCATTTTCCATCAGAACATGACTCATAATACTCACTATGGTGGGTAGATAGTCTCTTCTTCTAGCATTTGAGCTAAAAGGTTATTATTGGGCATAAATCCCATAAGTAGGGAGGCATAGTCTCTTCTTCTAGCTTCTGCACTACTATGTTGATTGTTGGTTGTTCTTCAAGGTTTGGTGATATGCATGTGGCTGCAATTTCAATATTTGTATCAATACTATCATGTGGTACACAAGCACATCTTGGATCAACAATCTCCTCCAATTTGCTCTTTCTCACATGTGTCTTCACTTGAATTTACGATTAGACATGCTTTAATAACAATATTGAACTTATATGATGTAAAGTGAAGCGGAAATGGCCATCTGAAAACTTCATAACAAGTTGTACTTGACAGGTAGTTTGCAGACCAAGTAAATATCAAGTATTAAGGAAATTTTAAGACAAATAACTACAGTAGAACATTCCTGTGCATATATAAGTAAATTAATGGGAAATAGAAATTCACATTTCAAAATGAAAGGAAATATGGAATTAGACTCACCCATCCTACCAAATTCACTCCTCATTCATAATGAAAGGATTGTTTGGTCTCATTCCACCAAGAAATTTTAACAATACTACTCCAAAGATGTACATGTTAGATTTCATTGTTGCTCTCTCACTTTGGAAGTACTCTATTTTGACATTGGAGGGTAAAAATTAGTGTTCTAATGCATATAATAAATATGAATGAGCTCCGGCTCATGTGCAAAAGGAAGGCAAACTTACCCAGAACTAAGTATCCAAGTGTGCTTGGAATAATGGTGTTTACATCTATATTTCCATCTTCCAAAAGATTTTCAAAACCAAATTTGGATACGTGTGCCTCCAACGTTTCATCAATTAGTATATTGCTAGAAATCATGTCACGGTGGACAATTCTAGGGTCACAGTGATGATGCAAGTAACCAAGGCCTTGACTTGCTGTAAGTGATATATTCAATCAGGCCATCCAATTCAAACATGGAGTAGGTTGTTTATGGTCTGAACAAAATCAGAAACCTTATAAGCATGAATACATCATGGTTGCAAACTATGGCATCAATAAAAATACTCATCTAATTTTGAAAGTACTAACCATGGAGAAATTCATTTAAGCTTCCCATGAGTAAAAGATCATAGATAAGCATCTTAGCTAATGGATATTTACAATAGCCCTACAAATTAACAATATTCAATTGTTTAATGCTTCCTAAAATATCCAACTGCCTCTCAAATATCTAATTGGATGCTACATCACACTTCTCAATTTTCTTCACTATAAATAAGTTTTTATTGTCCATCACCAGCATGTACATACCAATGATGTTAGTGTCATCAATAATCTTTATCTTTTCTATAATATCTTTGGTTGTGTGTGGAAAATATCCATGGAATGTAACAGGTGGTGTTTTGATAGAGGAATTTTCATCTATCACAATCCAGTGTCTGGAAAATTGCTAGAGAAGTAAATGTTGGTGAATATCCTTCCTTACCAACTTTCCAGAAAATGAAAGATTATATATATATATATATATAAATATATATAATATATATAATATTATAATATTATATATATATATATATAGAGAGAGAGATATATCAATTCAAATTTGCAAAGTGTATATATGTTTGGTTCTTGAAAGTTGCTCCATCTTTCTAAGTTCGTTTTCATCTTTGACTCCTTTACAACATAAAAAGAAAATAGGAACATAAGGAACACAGAAAGAGCCACTCCCATTGTAACCATTGCTCCAACAAGGAGTCCGTCGTACCATGCCAATGGCCTAGCATGTTCTAATGAAGTCCAATGGGTTGTATATAATCAGTTTTAAATTTTATTTATAAACAAATACCAGAACTTTCAGATAGTGACCACTAAACTCTATGACTATGTTTCTTCTAACGGACTTTAGAGCCTACAAAGAGATATATTTAAACATAAGTTTGATGTTTAGGGTTTGAATGAGTCATTCCATGAGGTTGAAATTAAGTGTTTGAGGACAATATCACGCAACCATCCTTACTTTGTCGATGCAATTTGTGATAGTTCCTATGGGCTATTAATAGGTCATGTGTGATTAATGAAATGTCACCAAATAAACAAACATAAAATGGTACTATAATTTTATTTTATTTTTCATTTTGATTTTGTGTTGGTGATCTACTCTTTGTTGTATTTTAAATATGATTTTCAAAGATTCAAATTCTATTTGGGGAGGCTCAAGGTGTCGAACTCCATACTTATTACCTAGACACACACCAACTATAGTTGAATGTAGAAGAAGAAAAACAAAGAATTTCCATTGTAACCAGATATACCTCTAGAAATGTATAACTACTACATTAATTTTAATCATTTTCTTTTTCTAATTATAATGGTATAACTGTATTTCTCTAATTATTACCTAGAACCATCCATTTTGACCAGAGTACTTATGAAACTCTTGGAAATTATTCCAAAAAACATATGCAATGAGAAAGTAACTACACCATGAATTGAATTAGGGTAGTTCATAATCGAATTGGATCTAGTTGCAATGAGCTATTGGCACCTTACCACAAGACCATGGCCCCAACCCATACTAAACTTTTAATTGGACAATGGTAATACTCTCAAATGATTCATTTGTAGGGCCCAAAGTATAAATCCAAAAAGGGTTTATTACAAGAATGGTGCATGCAAGGCTTCAATAGTTTTTAGTTAGGATTTTAACCTCCTCACCTTGAGGCCTTTTCTCACTAGCGTGAAAATTTAGTTCTAAATTCCCTACCATAGAAGATTGTGTTTCTCTAAAACCCATCAAGATGGGAGGATGTCAGGCTGATGTTGTCAAGTTCCAAGTTATAGGACTAGGTATTGGCATCTTCTCTCTTGTCAGAAATATTTTCATGGCTATGAAATAAGGATCAGAAGGATATTATCCCCTTGTTAGAAATCAAAGGCCCACTTCCCTAGCAGTAAATTGAAAAGGAAAATTCCCTTAATAAAGAGAATACCTTTCAGTAAAAAGGCTTATCAAGAACGTAAGTAAGGGATGCATGTATGAAGTAGACTCTCTTTGATTTGCAGAAGCAAAAAAGAACACAAACAACATAGAATCAACATCACAATGACACCACATGCTAGAAATGTAGACAACTAATTGAGCAGATACCATGCCACCCAACAAGTTCCTTCTCTTCTGATACACATCTTATCTTTGTTGCAAGCTGCAAAATTGTAATATCATAGTCTTGTTATTCATAGGAATCAATAGAAAGGAGAACATATGGAAGGTGTATGCCTCCTAACTATACGACTTTAGCTCATAATATGCACAATTAAAGCATTATATATATAATACTAAGGGGTCTGCTCTTACTAAAGTGCTATTTTTTTCATCTTTTTTGTTGACACAAGGATCTCTTATTCATCTACCTCAATTGGTTTCTTTGATGTGATCTATGATTGCCATCTAAATAGCCTCCACTAAGTTATTGGTCTCTTGAAGCATCACTCCCAATCTATCTTGGAAACAACAAACAAAATGGAGAAAGCAAAAGCAATTTGGGAAATTAGCTATCCATTCCATATGTTCTTGATATGACAAAAAAAATTATGTCAAGAGGAAAGAGGAACCTTATTTGTGGGCAGTTTCCCATCTCCCAGCGACCCATCATAGACATACCTTATGTTCTCAAGGCTAGGAAACTCGTTTTATAAATATATTAGTCCATAGCCCATTTGTCCTAACATCAACCCAAATGACACTAAAGAGACCCATTACAACAATGTAAGTGGAGTGGAGGTAAGAAAATGTACATATAAGCCAACATTATTATATGATTCATTGGAACTAAATAAAGATTGCCACAAGTGGAGCACTCCATAAAAAAATTGAAGTGGGAGAATATATGGTTAATATTGCTTCACCACCTCATCTCATATTATGGACATATTTACTTCCTCACAAATGATAGTTTCCATAAATGGATTATACTCAACTAATTTATAATTTAAAGAAGCTTCCATTAATGACCTATTAAATTAGATCAGACATGATAATGTTTGTTCTAAAGATAAAACAATTACTCAAGCTACTCGGGCGTTGTGGAGATGAAACACTACATTACTTTGAAGCTTTTTAACTTTTATTTATTTTCAATTAAAAGTGTATATACTCTCAGTAATTACAATACATATAAATATATAAAACAATTTCTCATTTAAATTGCAATATAGTAATTAAGGAATTGTCTAAGTTTGGAATTAAAACCTTCCGAAAGGAATACTCTAGAGATACTTCGTACTTTTTCCTATAACCTTCTTACATATAGGGGATCTTCTCAAATAACTATACTAGATAAAACTTGTATTTCATAATATTATCCCCAAAAATCATGGATGTCACGACAACAAAACAAACTTGGGATGTGACAAGATTAGAACTTCCATTAATAAATGAATACAGAATGTGCTTTTGGTTTTATCTTTGTGGCAATTCGTTCAATTAATCACATATGAAATCCTTTGGCTCTTCACAAAAGACACTTTATACATGTTTAAATTAAAAAATGTTGCATCCATGTTCACATGAAGTCCTTTTGGTCTGCTCAAAACTTATATTTTAAATGAGAACTCTGCCCTCGTTTTATATTCAAATATTTCATGATAGATACTCCCAATGGAGAAACATAATTTTCCAAGTAATTGAGAGGTTGTAACTATAAACTGGGATAGACAATACCGTGATATAAATACTATATCCTTTTTTTTTTTTTTTTTTATCTTAGGACTCAAACATTGACTTGTTCTTATTAGATGCCAATATTTGACTAATTAATTAATAATATATTTTTGGCCAATTAACTGAACATGCACATTGACAATGGTATTATTTTTAGTTTGGATAGTTAATTAACAATATAGTTTTGGCAAATTAACTAAAAATAAATGTTGAAAATAATATTATTTTAGTTTTGGTTAAGTCAAACAAAATTAATTTTGATGTTAATTTTTTATTTTCATGTGTAAATCATTGCTCAAACTTGATCCATACTTTATTAAGCACCCAATGCCTAATCACACTTAAAAAAAAAACATGCCACATCAAATCATAAACATGAAAAATACCAAAAAGCCATCATAACTTTGACGAATAAAAATTGCTACATTAATCTTCTAATTTACATATCTTACCATGGAGAATTTCTATCAAAATTCTCATCAAATACCACTACTCAAAAAAACACTTCTTAATCACTAGGCAAGAATATTTATAATGGATTAATGGATTGGATTATGACCAATTTCTTTCATATTAAAGACTAGATCTCCTACTATACAAGACTCAACTTCTCTAAAATTGAATATGGGTTAAGGCGACATCAGCTGCATGTTGACATCTTGTGTCAGGGAACATGATTGAGTATCTTCTCTTTTTGTGTAGGAGACATTGCCATGTCCCTAAAAGAAAGACTCATTTTGATACCATTCCACGATTGGAATTCAAAGACATGTAAAACTTCCATCAGAAAAGAGCTCAACAAGATACTATGCTACCCCAAAAGTTCCTCTTCTAATACACAACTTCATCTCTGCTGCAAAATTTGAAATTATTGTCATGGAATTCTAAAGGATCTATGGTTTGCAGCAAGGGTTACTCATCAGTTGTGTTGGCAGAAGGAAATTTTCCTCATCCGCATCAATGAATTTGTTTGATGTCATCTACAATTTACCATCTGCATAGCATCCAACTAGTTGTTCGGCTCTCAATTCCTCAAACTCCCAATATGTCTTTAGATCAATAAAAAAATAGAAAGAATAGAAATAACACAAGCAATTTGGGCAACTAGCAAGCCATACCACACTCCCACAAAGCCAGTCTTATACTAGAAATATATAGCCATGACAACAGGAGTGGAAATGAAGTAAAAGGCGCCTAAGTTGATCTAGACCGTTATAATACGCCCTGTGATGCCTTTCAGCACACCATAGCCTGTTGTCTGACGACAGTTCCTGAGGACACAGAGGCACATGGTGGGCATAATTGTCATTGTCAAGGCTCAGACACTCTCATCCTTTGTAAAAACATTAGTCAATATATCCCTCAGCTGATCAGTCCATGTTACATTGATCAAACCCATCACAACTACATAACCTAAGGATACCAGAGTGGAAATCCTTGCCCTGTCAAGCCTTCAGGCACCCAACTCATTTCCCACCCAGGTAGATACATATAGAATGACAGTTCCTGGGAAACTAGGAAACTGCACACAAATAAGGTTCCTCTTCACATACCGTTTGTTGTGGCATCGATAAAATATGGTACAAATAGCTAATTGCACAAATTGTTGCTACTTTATCCATTTTTTTGTTTGTTTCCAAGATAGATTGGGAGTGAGGATTGAAGATACCAACAATTGAGTGGAGGTTATTTAGATGGAAATCACGGGTCGCATAAAGGAAATCCATTGAGGTAGATGAATAAAGGGTCCCTATGTAAATAGAGAATATGAATAGCTTTTGTGAAAACAATAGATTCCTATGAATAACAAGAGTATGATATCACAATTTTGTAGTTTGCAGCAAATATAAGATGTGTATCAGAAGAGAAGAAACATGTATGGTAGCATGGTATATTCTCAGTTAATTCTCTGCATTTTTGGCATGCTGCAACATTTTGTACTTGATTCTTTGTTGTTTGTGTTATTTCTTCTTCATATGCAATCAAAGAGAGTCTACTTCATACATACATCCCTTACCTCCCTTCTTGACAAGGCTTGGTACTGAAAGGTCTTGTTTCAATTAAGGGATTTTTATTTTCAATTTATTGCTAGGGAAGTGGGCCTTTGATTTCTAACAAGGGGATAATATCCTAATACAATAATTTGACAACATCATCCTAACATCCTCGCATCCTAATGGGTTTTAGAGAAACATAGTCTTCTATAGTATTAGTAGGGAATTTAAACGTAAATTTTCACGCTAATGAACATAAGCCTCAAGGTGGGAAAGTGAAAAGCCTAACTAAAACCTATTTAAGCCTTGCATGTGCCATTCATGTAATAAATCCTTTTCAGATTTAGGATATGGCCCCTACAGATGAATCATTTGAGAGGATTACTGATGTTTAATTAAATTTTGTTTATGGTTTGGGGTCGTCGTCTCATGGTAATGTGCCAGTAGTTCACTGCAACTAGCTCCAATTCCATTATGAACTAGCCCAATTCAATTCATAGTGCAATTCCTTTCTCACTACATATGTTTTTGGGAATAGTTTTCATGAGCTCCATAAGTGTCCTAACCCAAATGGGACAGTTATAGGTAATAATTAGAGAAAGAAAGTGATACCATTTTAATTATAAAAATAAAATGATACCATCATAAGATTAATGTTGGAACTATCCATTTCTATATTTATATCTGGTTTTGATGGAACTTTGTTGTTTTTATTCTTTTGCAATCAAATGTAGTTCTTATGTCTGGCTAAAAAGTATGGAGTTAGACACCTTGAGCTTTCCCAAACAGAATATGAATCTTTGAAAATCACGTTTAAATTACAACAAAGAGAAGATCACCAGCACAAAATCAAAACAAAAGATAAAAGAAAATTATAGTACCATATTACATCTGTTTATTTGGTGAATTTTTCATTAATTAGACATGACTTGTGTAATTGGATTAGTGATCACTGAACTACCCCAAAACACCCAAGAACATGATTGTGACAAAAGTAGACCAATTTTACAAAAATGGCAGATTTGTTCTCAACATATGAAATGAAAATAAATAAAGGTTTGTTGCACAGATGGCCCCTTGTCCCACAAATAAAAGTGTCTCATACACCAATTTGGTGTTTGGTCAGGCAGTGAGCTTAACATTATTGTCCCACAAACAAAATTATCTCATACATCAAATTGTGGTATGGCTATGTTGTGGCCTTAACATTAAAGTATTATTATTATTTTACAAAAAGATTAGAAGTATTCCCAATGTAATAAAAAATTATTCCCAATCAGAATTTTCCATAATAGATCAATTTAGTGTCTAACTAGGCTCTGACATCATCATTATTATTAATTGTTGTCTGAGAAAAAATACCCATATATAAACATAAATACCAGTATGGCATGTCATTTGTGTGATTGGATTAGCGATCGTTGAAACTACCCCAAAATACCTGATGATAATTGACATAGTTATAACAAAATTAACCCAATTTTACAAAAAGGGAAAAAATATTCCCAACATGGAAAGAGAAAATAAATATAGATTTATGAAAAAAATGTTATTGTAGAAGTACAAAACTAGACCTGACCCAACAAAATTGGTGTCAAATTTAGTTAAATCGAAACAAAAATTAGGTTTTCCCCCACACCCAAAGATCATAAAAAGATGAGATGCAATAATACATGTGTGTGTAACATCCTATGAGCCATGCCTAATCCATGGGATCCGTTGTCTTATATTAGGGAATTTTGATCAAAGTTATTGGGTTTTTAAGATCATTAGGAACTCAATTATTTAATCCAAAGTGACCTGCAATGTCATCATGTAGGACTGCCCTAAACAACCACACATAGTATACAAAAATAATATTGAAACCCAATGAAATACAAGTAGATAACCTCAAAACCAGTATTACCTGGCTTTGTAGCAATAGAAATAGAGTCTCCATGGGACATGGGGCTCCAATATTGTGCATGGAAATTGTCAGATGGGCTGCTAAAATATGAAATAATTCCATCAGAGACTGAATATTAGTGGACTGCATTGGTCATCCTGATTATACTTCCTCTACTTCCTTCGTTGTTGTTGCTGCTATTGGAAGATGCAGAATATGAGGATTGATGCCCACATGGGATCCCTCCTCCAGCTGGATGGAAACTAAAATCCCACCTCCTAGAGAGGGGGTGTTGAGAAGTTGGTTCGCCAATGGGAGTCAGTCAGATCTAGTGACCATTCCCCACTATTGAAAGGTGTATCTTGTATCAATGTTCATAATTGTATTTGTCTAATGTCATGATGTATTTTTGATGTATTTATAAAAAGAAGAAAATTGTTTATAAAGTATGGTTTTCTTGCTTATGTCATTTGGTTAGTACGTCATTTATCCATTGTATGCTTCTAGGGTTTTGTCTTGAATAGTGATCATTGTATTTATGTAAAAGACCATTTTTGGGCACATATATCAAGATATATATATATATATATATATATATATATATATATATATATAGATTTATATATATATATAGATATGTAAGTGTTTAGGTAAGCTCTCCCAAGGAAAAGTTGGCGAGCAAGTGGAAGTTGACCTAGAGTGGGTTCGAAGAGCTCTTGGAAGGGTATTTATAGAGATACTTTGACCTCCATGATACAGATTGGTACACTTCACATAAGATATGTATGTGTTTTGAAGAGGAATGTGAAGACCATGAAGAGGGCATAAGAACCTTACAAAAGAGATGTTTTTGAAGTCTTTAGAGATACGAAGTTGTAGAAGTTTGAAGATGCACAAGTCCGGAGTTGTAGAAGGGTCAACAATATCTGAAGTTGCAGAAATGAAGAAGACATGTATATTTGGTTGGCTAACTTGTATCTTGGTGAAAGCTATAGGTCTTGTTAAGTCTTGTAAGTCTCCTTTTAAGTTAATAAGAAGATAAGTTCTTGTGGGTTTTACCCTGTTGGAGGGTTTTTGCAGTGACATGGAGCCTATATCTTGTGTTCATGTGATCTTCATCATTTTGAGATTTATTTGATGATGAACAACATAAACATAATCAATTTAAGAAGTGTCTAAATCACAAATAAATGTTAAAGGAGGAAAATGATAAGTTAATAATGTTTCCCTAATCAATTTTCCAACCTGGAATCAGATCTAAGGCTTGAAGAAAGAAGAATATAGATCACCTTTTGTTAAAGAAAAATAGCACGGTTACATGAGTTTTGTGGAAACCCTAGAAATCTATTTAGAAGGAGTGGCAACATCTCTAAAACATGAGTCAGCTCAAAGCTCAATAATATTTTATAACTCATATAATCTAGAAGTCACAGATCGCATTCACGTAATTGTTGTTGTCTTTGCATCCTTCTTTATGGGTTGTTGGAGCAAACAACGCAAAACGAAAATTAAATAGCATACACAGCACACACAAAATCATAAAAAAATAATACAAAGATTTTAACGTGGTTCACCCAACCAATCTGGGCTACATCCACCAAACAGAGGCATTGGCATTCTTATTATTCAACAAGAGATTACAACAATTTAATTCCTCACACACTCTCAGCTCTTCTCTACACAAATATCCTCTATGGGCTTACATTTTTATAGCTGGGAGTAGAAAACTGAATCATAAATTCTCTCACAACAAATATAGGATGCAATAACTCCTCCTCAAGAATAAATGGAGCTAATTTAGCAACAAATTCTATTGTTGTCACATACATGAGATTTTTTGCCAAATTTAATGAACAGAAAATCTCAATAATCTCCACCTTGACAACAATTAGCTTGATACCCTGTTTCTTTATTATTTTCTCTTTTCTGCAAGCCAAGAAAAGTCAGACACCAATGTAGCTTCTCTAACAAAACTAGTTTCGTGAACATGTCTGCATAGTTCTCCTTTGTATGCACTTTTTCAAGAGAGACACTCGTTTCAGGGATAACTTGTCTTACAAAATGGTACTTGATAGGTATATGCTTTGATTTACTATGATAGGCTGGATTCTTAGCCAAATGAATTGCACTTTGACTATCAAAAAATAACTTGATGTTGTCCTGTAACCTACCAAACTCACCAAACAAACCTTTCAACCAAATCACTTCTTTGCGAGCATGTGAAGCAGCTATATATTCTGCTTCAGTAGTGGATAAAGCAACAATGTTCTGTAGCTTTGACATCCATCTAATAGCTCCACCTGCAAGAGTAAAGACATACCCTGATGTTGACCTTCTCTTATCCAAATCACCTGCAAAATTGGAATCAACATATCCGCAAACAAATTCACTACTCCTGTTATAAGTGATATAATAATCACTTGTGCCTCTCAATACCAAAGCACCCATTTCACTGCTGACCAGTGTTTTTTTCCTGATTTTCCATATACCTGCTCACAACCCACTGCATGTGAATATCTTTTTCGAGTACAAACCATCACATACATTAACGACCTACTACATTGGCATATGGAATTTGAGACATATATTCTTTTTTCTTTTTGTATTAGGACATAGACTAGAAGAAAGCTTAAAATGGGAAGCTAAAGGGACTGAAACAGGCTTCACATTGTTCATACCAAACCTCAAGAGTATTTTCTCAATATACTTTTGTTTTGATAGCCACAACTTACCATTGCTCCTGTCTCTGAAAATCTCCATGCCCAAAATCTATCTTGCTGCTCCTAGATCTTTCATATCAAATGTCCTAGCCATTTGAGCCTTTAACCTGTTGATCTCTATTATGCCTTTGCTTGCTAAAAGCATATTGTCAACATACAACACTAAGATAATGAACATGCCATTACTTAACTTCTTAAAGTAAACACAATGATCATATTCACTTCTTATATAATTTTGACTCATCATGAAAGAATCAAATTTCTTGTACCATTGTTGAGGCGACTGCTTCAGACCATACAATGATTTCTTGAGCCTGCAGACAAATTTCTTGTTGCGATTTTGAACAAACCCTTCTGGTTGTTCCATGTAAATCTCCTCATCTAAATCTCCATGTAAAAATGCAGTTTTAACATCTAGTTGTTGTAATTCTAAATCAAGTAAAGCAACTAATGCTAATACAATTCGAATTGAAACAATTTTTACAACTGGTGAAAATATCTCATGAAAATCAATGCCTGCTTTCTGAGAAAAACCTTTTGCGACCATCCTTGCTTTGTACCTGTCCTCTGTATCATCAACACCCCTTTTCAATTTGTAAACCCATTTACATCCCATAGTTTTTCTGTCTTTAGGAAGTTCTACCAGATTCCATGTGCTATTCTTGACTAATGCCATCATCTCGTCCTTCATAGCTTCTTTCCACTTTTAACTTTTAGAACCTTCTACAGCTTCCTGATAGCATAAAGGTTCATCATCATTAGCGGTTAAAGCAATTGAGGTAACATAATCATCATACTTTTTAGGAGGACGTTTGATTCTTGTGGACCTCCTTAAAGATGTTTCTGGTACTTCCAAAATTTGTTGATTATTATCTGTAGGAACTTCATGATCTGCATCTGAAACATGTTCATGATCTGCATCTGAAACATGTTCATGATCTGCATCTGAAACTTGTTCATGACTTGCACCTGAAACTTGTTCATCTTGACTATCATCAGTATTTGAACTGGTTTCAAACTAAATGTGTTGAAGCTTAGATACATTATCCTGTTTCAATTTATCATCTACATCTGGATTTTCAAGTGAAGATTCATTAAATTTAACATCTCTGTTAATGATGATCTTGTGAGTAGTAGGATCCCACAATCTGTATCCCTTAGTCCTACCACCATATCCAACAAAGATATATCTTTTTGATTTAGGATCTAATTTAGAACGCTGATGTTTCGAAACTAGAGCATATGCATCACAACCAAAACTTTTAATTTAGAATAATCACAAGGATGACCTTTCCATACCTCTTGAGGAATTTTGCATCCTATTGCAGTTGATGGTGATCGATTTATCAAATAGCAAGCTGTAGAAATCGCTTCTATCCACAATTCCTTATGCAAATTGGCGTTACTAATCATACTTCTTTCTCTCTCTAAAAGAGTCATGTTCATGCGTTCAACAACTCCATTTTGCTGAGGAGTATATACAGTGGTTTTATGTCTTTTGATCCCTACGTCCTTGCAATAATTATCAAATTCCTTTGAAGTAAACTCACCACCTTTGTCAGTTCTTAAACATTTAATGGTTCTTCCAGTGATGTTTTCAACTAATGCTCTAAACTCTTTGAAAACTGTAAATACATCAGACATCTTCTTCAACATGTAGACCCACACTTTTCTAGAGAAATCATCAATAAAATATAAAAAATATGACGATCCTCCATATGAGGCTGTAGGAGATGGACTCCAAACATCAGAATGGATATAATCAAGGATTCCCTTACTAGTATGTTTTCCAGTTTTAAACTTCTCCTTGCTTTGTTTCCCAAATAGACAATGTTTGCAGAAATCTAACTTAACAGACTTTAAATTAGGAAGTAACCTATGATTAGATAAAATATTTAAACCTCTTTCGCTCATATGGCCCAACCTTTGATGCCATAAACAAATAGAATTACTGTCGTTTTCAGATACTGTAGAAACATGATCTGACTCTGTTCTTCCTTCTAACTGAAAAAGATTTCCAACCTTCTTTGCTTTCATTACTAGTAAAATTCCTTTATAAACTTTCATTACTCCACCTGGAATAAAAGTTTTATATCCATTAGTGTCTAGTACTCCTAGTGAAATGAGGTTGTTTCTTAGTTCAGGTACATGTCTTAAATCAGTTAGAATTTTATTTGTCCCATCAAACATTTTAAGTTGGATGCTTCCAATTCCCACAATGTCACATGTGACATCATTTCCCATGTAAAATACTCCATCATTGATTGATTTATAAGTTTTAAACCATTCTCTATGAATGCACATGTGATTTGATACACCAGAATCTAACAGCCAATGTTGATCATGATTAGACAAATTAACTGATAACACTTCATCACTCATACTTGAAATGGATGCCGAACTTGTATCTATTGTGTTCGCTTCTTTCTTCTCTGTCGAAGAGTCTTCTTTGGATGTTTGCTGTCTCTTCCAATAGTCCTTCTTCAAATGTCTCGATTTTCCACAAAACCAACACTTTACCTTACTCTTCTTCCCTTTCGATTTTGAACGCGAGTCGTTGTGTTTACTGAAGTGTCTTTCTTTGGAACGACCTCTGACCATCATTTCTTCTGATGTAGAGGTTTCTGAATTTGACCTCTTCCTTGTCTCGCTGGTCAATAATGCTCCAACAATATCATCAAATTCAAGGTTTTTTGATGAACTAAGACTTATAGAAGTAACAAAATGATCCCATGACTCGGGCAACGAGCATAATAAAGTTATAGCTTTATCTTATGATTCAAATTTTACTTCTATACTTTCTAACTGCACTAGAATAGTATTAAAGGTATTCAAATGATCAGTAATAGATGTACCTTCATGCGCAAATTGTACAACTTTCGCTTCAGAAGAATCCTTTTGGTTAAGGATTTTGTCATGTACAAATTCTCAAGCTTTGTCCACAAACCAACAGCAATTTTCTCTGACACGATGTTAAACAAAACATCATCCGCCAAACACAGTTGAATACCGCTCAGTGCTCTTTCATCCAAGTCACTCCATTCATCATCTGTCATGGTGTAAGGCTATTTGGCTTTTCCCAACAAAGCCTTTGCCACGCCTTGTTGCACGAGTAGATCATACATCTTCACTTTCCAGATCTCGAAGTTGTTTTTTCCATTGAACTTCTCGACCTCAAAACGAGCAGTTTGAGTTTTTGCCATGTTGTAACACACAAAATCTCCAATTCCAACTTTTTAATAAATGAAGTTTTTATTTAAAATTCCTTTTCCTTATACTATAATGCCTTTACCTTATAAAGCAATGCCTTTGCTATACCATGTCATGGCATATTACAATTTCAAAAAAAAAATGCGGTTTTTCCAAAGAGAAAGAGGCTTGGCGCTCCTCGACGGTGGAAGATCCGTGCCACAAACAAAATTGATGTGAGTCACGAAATTGACGTGATTAATCCTTGCGTTTCCGCGCCAATAGCGATTTTTGGCGCGCTGGCGTGATTATAACGCTCAAAACCGCGCCAATTGGCATCACTGTTCCTTAATGAACTGCGCCAACCCTTATTTCGGTTCAAAAATGGCGTGACTATTCGCGACGAAACCGTGCCAACCCTATCTTCCATCTCTGTCACACGTACGAGCTCCACAAGATTGCTCTGATACCAATTGTTGGAGCAAACAATGCACAGCGGAAATTAAATAACATACACAACACACACAAAATCATAAAATAAAAAAATAACACAAAGATTTTAACGTGGTTCACCCAACCAATCTAGGCTACATCCACCAAACAGAGGCATCGACAATCTTATTATTCAACAGGAGATTACGACAATTTAATTCCTCACACACTCTCCACTGTTCTCTACACAAATATCCTCTACGGGCTTACATTTTTATAGCTAGGAGTATAAAATTGAATCATAAATTCTCTCACAACAAATATAGGATGCAATAACTCCTCCTCAAGAATAAATGGAGCTAATTTAGCAACAAATCCTATTGTTGTCACATACATGAGATTTTTTGCCAAATTTAATGAACAGAAAATCTCAACATGTGTTTCACTCTAAAATCTATTAGTACTGATTCACAATAAGGATTTGATTATTTACTTAAAATATTCACTTCATTGATAATTCGTTGTGATTATGTGGCATGTCTCAGATCACACACCTATTTAACCCATAATATTTTAAGCATGAATTTGTGCAAATCACATTCTTTGAAAATGAATTGAAATGGATTGGCCCTTTTAGGATTCAAAATCTTTGAGTTCGTATCCTCGATAGCATACATTTATGGTGGATTTATAATGCCAACAATGGATCACTAACAATATCTTATCGCTATGATTCTTGGTCATGTAATTATGATTTGTATGCAGTTATGAAGATCACAAAAATAAATTTGTGAGACTATATTGATTCCTTGTTAGCACAATGAGGATATTATGACTCTAATAACGTGTGATCTCACAATGGCTTATAGTCTAGCAACATTCGTGGCTCAATATGGTTTTGTAATTCCTGATCTCGGTAAAGATATAAAGTAATGACTCTTTCATGATTTCAAAGGCTCAGATTATGTACAATTGCTCCATACTCGAGGTTTTTGTGTCACGACTATCATATTTACAGGGACGACAAGACTGTATGACTCATAAATTGTATATACATGGCCCGAAGTTACATGACATGGTTTGACGATAAGACGTTGTTGACAATGTGTTCACAGCATAAAGACGAATCGGATAAAAACAATTGATGTGATAATATGATGATTGGCACTTATGGCATGGCTCGAGTTTGTTATAAAAAAATAACAAATGGTATCAATGGCAAAAGGCTAAGTGGATTGGATATTAGCTCAATAGTTGAGGCCTCTCACAATCACTTGGTGAAGAAATGGTGACACATGAAGAAATATTGAATCCTTGCAAATAAATAAAAGACAAAAGTATGTGAGATTTTCGTATGAGGTATGTATAATTGTCATATGCATTTCATATGTTTAAATTATGACAAAGGGTCCAAAAATAAATTAGGGTTTTGCAAGAAATAAATTAGGGTTTTGCAAGAAATTTTGAATAGTAGGAATCTAGGGCTTATATTTTTAAGGTTGTTAGTATTTAGGGTTCATAAACCCTAGGTGGAACTTGAAAAACCTAGGAACAATATCCCTAACCCTAATTTGACATTCGTTCAAGGAATCCCTAACACTTTGAAAATAACATCTAGGGTTTATAAGGAGAATCTATGGTATATGGAAAACCCTAGGAAGGGTTAAATTAGGTAAAACCTAGGATTTGAAATCCTAAGGTTGATGTTTTCGTTGAAATTAAAAACCCTATCAAGGGTTAGATCAATAAGTTTTTAGGGTTTGCATCTAAGAACCCTAGAACTACACTCTTTGAGAAACCATGGAAACCCTAGATTGACAGATTTGAAATTATGTTCTTGTCTTTGTATATTTTGTTTGGTATTATTATTCAATGAATGTTGCAGGTGCTTATTGAAGGAAACAAAAAGATATGTTGATATTATGAATAGAGGAAATGGTAACTTGCTAATCACATTGGATCCTTGGTCACTCTCATAAAAGTATACTCATATGGTGATGAACCTCAAAGATGTTGATTCTATCATGGTAAGAGATAGCTCTTTAATAAGGATCTCTTTCCAAGCTTGTAGAAGAAGCAACTCAAGGTATGTGTAAAATTCTAAGATTTGTGGGGGAGGCTGGAGAGGGAGGGGTACTCTTTTGCCCTAATGGAAAAGTTTAGAAAAAATTTGCATAGGGATTGGGAATAGAAACAAGCAACTAGGTGGAAGCTTACAAATTATGTCAAGTGTTGATATTGGCAACAATCATTGGAATAACACAAATACCTTTGGGGACTCCCTCATCACAATTAAGAAATGTATGAACTAGATAAAAAACAATGATCAAGATCAAAACCAAATTTTACAAAGAAATTTTCTTTCTTTGGACAAGTTCAAACTTGTAGAATTTTACCACATAATAAGGGAAAACAATAGGCCTGTACATGATCAAGATAATCTCGTTGTCACCTTAGAACAAGGCGATCTTAGGGTGGATGATAACGCACTATCTAAATTTCACATCGCTTGAAATTATTTATTTGGAGATCCTCGATCGACAAGATGAACCTAGAGAAGAGTGAAATAACTCACAGTATGATTAAATGCATAATGAAAATATATGTACATATGTTTTGTGGAGGAAGGGTTGGGGATAAGATGGATCCATCATCATCTAGATGGATATTAATGAACAAGTATGACAGGATCAAGGATAACTGGAAGTTTTCCAGTAGAGTTTTAATGCAGAGAGGCCCGAAAGGAAGGGAACCTTATGAGATTGAGGAGGATCGTAGCAGTATGTTCATGTTGAAAATTTTCTTGAAGTGAGAAGCAATGGAATTAAATTTTTCCACAGGAAGAGAAGTGATGCAGAAAATCAATTTAGATGCGGCCTCCAACGTCATCAATTTGGAATTGATCTTGGCTATAAGGCGGTGGTTAGGGAGAGCCTACAAATTGTGGTTAGATGCTCACCATCTCCGGGACAAGGAAATGGTTTCTCCTTCTAGGATTGGAGTGGATGAGACCTTAGATATTTTTGGTGACTTCAGGAATGAAGTTGAAGCGATGATCTATCATGTTGGAGGACAAATATTGAATGAAGCCATGTCTCATTTTGCCCTAATGATGGGCCAATTGGAGGGCCTGCAGAAGGACATGGAGCATGTCTAGGTAGCCTCATAGGTAATAATGATGAAGATTGAGAACTTAGACTAGAAGGTAGAGAGAGTTGAGGAGAATGTTGAAAGTATGGTAGTGTTTGTTTTGAAACATGTGTTTGGTGTCAGGGAAGGTGGACACAATGAGTAAGTTGGAAGTGACCCAGGAGCTCCCTTCCAAGAAATTCATCTTGTGACATTTTAGAGCAATCCTGATGATGCAGTTCAGCCAAAGGAGGTTGTAGCGGTAGAGATGGAGGAAATGGAACAAAAAGCTCCAAATGAATATGTCAGTTAGTTCTTATATTTAGTAGTTAGTTTATATATGTAATTTTTCTTTTATGGTTTGCAAATATGTATTATTTAATGACGTCTTTTGGCGAGCATATGAGCCAAATGTTGTAAGAAATATGAGACAAATATCTCTGAAATCTCTTGAAACTATAAACGAATGTATTGGTTCTCTCCAGATTACAGGTTATTTAATAGAAAATACCCATTTTTTTAAAAAAATAAAAAAAATCTAAGATTTGTAGCAGGTTCCCATCATATGAGTAGGTATGATCAGTTTGTCTTTAAAATCTATTAATGGTAACATCTCTCTCATCTCCAAGGTTTTTCTAGAGAAACATGAAAATTCATATGTTGTTGGGGTGTTTGACTTATAGGTTAGATCAACCCTTATCTTTCATGAAACCATAGGTTTTTGGGGTTTGGTGATGATGACTAGGGTTTATGACAAAACCCTTTCAGAAGTTTATATAAAGATCCTAGGGCATGAAAATTAAACCTTAGGTGTAAATGCTTCGACTATGGTTGAAACCCTAACATTGTTTAATTATTAAATATCTAAGGTCTAATAATAAAGTTTTGATGATGATATCTAAGGTTTGCAATAACATTCTAACAAAGGTTGTTATAAGAGTCTAGGGCATAAAATTGTAACCCTAGTTGATCTATAACTAGATTTAGGTTTTGAATATCTAAAGCTTATTTTCTTATTCAAAGTTTTGCTAACCCTAGATTCTCTCCTTGTGGTAAAGTTAATCTTAATATATATTTTTGGTTGGTCGTTGAAGAGATTTGATATAAAGATCCTAGGGCATGAAAATGGAACCCTAGGTGTAAATGCTTCGACTATGGTTCAAACCCTAAAATTGCTTAGTTATTAAATATATAAGGTATAATAATAAAGTTTTGATGATGATATCTAAGGTTTGTGATAAAACCATTGCAAATGTTATTATAAGAGTCTAGGGCATAAGTTTAACCCTAGTTGATTGTTAACTAGATTTAGGTTTTGAATATGTAAAGTTTAATTTCTTATTCAAAGTTTTGATAATCCTAGATGCTCTCCTTGTGGTAAAGTTACTCTTAATATATATTTTTTCTTGGTTTTACTTGTTGAAAATATTTGTAGGTACACACTTTTCAAGAGGTTGTAAATATGTAAGACTACTTGATGATGACTATGATGAGAATGATAGAAAGAGGGAGTTGAAGGAACCCTGATGACATTAAATTTTACATTGGTGTTTGATAGTTGACCTTGTTTCCATTAGAAGAAAAATAATGATGTTTTTGAAGGTCAAATGTTTTTCAATGAAATGATGATGTAAAAGAAAGAGCTTGTGTAGCTTGAAGAATAAAGTTGTTGATGATGAAATTACCCCCCTAGTTAAGAAAGGTTAAGGAGAGTGTATATCCTCCATAGTTGAGAGGGAAGACATTATGTGTTAGCCATATTCATAGTAAGGAAATAATGAGATTGGAGAATAGCTCAAGCACTGTTGGTGGTTGGTATTGATGTGTCATGAATAAGATTCGGTTGTTTTGAAAAGTGTTGAAGTTGAATTTGGTGTTGTTGGAAAAGTTGAAGAAGGAAGATTTTTTCAAGTTTTGTTTGGATATTTTGATGAACTAAGAAACATCATAATGTTATAGGAACTTGGATATTGTGCTAGCATATCAGTAATAAGAACCAATATATTGGAGGTGATTGGGGTCGTGAGGCTACAATATGTTCAGATGGATAAACAAGTAGATGATGTGTTAATCTCTCCCTAAGAAGTTTTTATATTTTAGAAGAATGCTTGGATTAGTGAATATATTTTATTTGTCTAAGATGGAGATATGAGTACCATAAGTTTCTCGTATGATGGTACTTGGGATGACATCTTGGTCTAATTGGAGTTGAGATCTTAGTTAGCGTTTGGCCTTGATGATGTCTAGAGCTCGGTGTGGGAGGGTATCTTGGCCTTATGGGGCTATATTTTTGTGTTTGAACTAGATGATATCTAGATCCCTATGAGGGTTGATGCCTTGTCATGGAGGCCTAGATGGTATCTATATCAAGTTGGATTAATACTAGGGTTGTAGCCTCATGGTACCTATAGTGCAAAGTTACCTTGATGACACCTTAGTCCCTGTTGGAAGGATACCTTGGCAATTTTCACATCTCTAACATTGTGTATGTTGATACTCTTCTTATGGGAACTTTTCAAAGTGAGTATTGTCCTTGTACCAGTTGGTCAATTATGAATACCTCCCTAGTTAAGAGGGAGTGTTGAAAAGTGTAACTAGTATTAGGCTTCATAATTGTATTTGTCATGATGTAATTCTTATGTATTGGTCAAAAGAAAAAAAATATAAAATAATAATTGTCAATAAAGCATGGTTTCCATGCTTATTTCATTTGGTGAATAGGTCAAGCATCCATTGTATGCTTCTAGGTAATTTGTCTCGAATCATCGTCATTGTATTTATGTAAACGACCATTTTTGGGAACTTATATAAACAAAGAATTATATATGTGTGTGTGTGTGTGTGTGTGTGTGTGTGTGTGTGTGTGTGTGTAGGTAAGCTCCCAAGGAAAAGACAACTCGCTAGTGGAAGTTGGCCTAGAGTGGGCTCGAAGAGCTCTTTGGAAGGTATTTATAGAGAGACTTCAACCTCCATTTTGGATATACATTGGTATGCTTCACAAAAAATATGTCTGTGGCTTGAAGAGGAATGTGAAGACCATGAAGAGTCTAGAAGAACCTTGCAAAAGAGATGTTTTTGAAGTCTTTAGAGTTATGAAGTTGCAAAAGTCTGAAATGCACAAGTCCAAAGTTACATAATTGCTAACATGGATTTGAAGTTGTAGAAGTGAAGAAGACATGTATCGCTGGTTGGCTAAGTTGTATCTTGGTGAAAGCTAGGGGCCTTGTTAGGTCTTGGAAGTATCCTTTGAAGTTAGTAAGAAGAGAAGTTCTTGTGGATTTTCCCCCGTTGGAAGGGTTTTGCGCTGGCATGGAGCCTATATCTTATGTCCATGTGATCTATATTGTTTTGACATTTATTTGACGATGAAGAACATAAAAATAATCAAGTTAAGAAGTATCTGAATCACAAATAAATGTTAAATATAGAAGATGATAAGTCAATATTTTTCCCTAATCAATTTTCCAACACCCACTCCCACCTAGTCTCCTATTGGATGATTCATGCGACCTTGTGGGCACACAATAGAGGGAACCCATCTTATCTATTGTGGGTTTTCCCCCTTTCTTGTTAGTTACTGTAGAGATGTTTCCTATGTGTTTTCTCACAAGTGTTGCAAGAGACACAAGGCCTGTGAGGGGAGGGGAGAGGAAAATGGGAAGACAAAAATACCTTAGGTTTGAATGAGCTCTTGTGACTCCAAAACGTCATAGTTTCTTATCCAATAAGCCCGACTTAATTGTTACTTATTTTTATGATTATTTTTACATTATTTGGATGTGTTATCTGGAAAACCAATGATATTGGTGTTCCGAAGAGATTCATTATAGGTGTGGATCATGATGTGATCTAGTCTATCATTTGCACGAATTTATTTGTTTTAGTTATTTCATGCTTAAAAGAAACTATTGATACACACCCACGAAAGAAAGAACATGGTAGTTACTGCAACATTCACTTGTCATTTACCTAAAAGCAACATGAAGGGAATGAAAATAGGTGTAACTAATTTATCCGTGTTTCGCGCACAACTCTACTCAATCAAATGCCAAGCTAGGAGGATTTACCAATAGAATCAAACATACGTAGAAATAAATAAAATATACATTCATAACCTAAATAATAAGAATGAGCATACCTATGGAGTTGGGGTTCGCATCTCCATTTTCATTGGGATGGAATTGAGTTTGGGGCTACTTACAAGAATCCATTGATAACTTCCTACCAATACTTTTAATTGGACCTTCTTTTCTATCTCTTTACTCATGACTTATCGTATTTCTAGGGACCACCCGATCTCTTAACTCATGACTTCTTGTGTTGCAAGGGACTTCTCCAAATGTAGTTAGATATCAGTAGCAGTAGTGCAGACTAGGGACGTCAGAAAAACCCTCCCTTGCTCACCTTTTTTACTTTATTTCCGTTTGAAAGCCATTAGAAAAGCCCTCCCTCGCCTAATTTTTTAATTTATTTTGATATGAAATCCACTGAATAGAAACTAGGTATATTAGAGAAGCCTTCCCCTAATTTTCATTTAAAAGCAGAGCAAATAGAAACTAGGGACATTATGAAATCCATCCCTTGCTCATGTTCTTTACTCCATTTTCATTTGAATGTCAAATAAATAGAGATCTTATTTGGGACCTTAAAAATCCTACGATGCACTAACTCTTTTTATTTTGATTTTTTCTTCTGAGTGGAAATGGTTTGACTTGCATAACCCAAAATTTGTCTTCTTTCAATTTAGATAATACCAAAAGAATAAGGTTACCACTAGGTGGTGAAATTTTTGCATTGAGATCCACCTACTAAGTTCAATATCAAATTTTGTGAGAGAGTGGATGAGGTCCTATTTATGTGAATCTTTTCCCAACACTTGAGTTCACATAATAGCATATGACCCTAGATTCCAATTCATGGCACCAAAGAGGTTATGGTATGTGTGAACATTATATAAACATAAATATATCTATGTGTTTTCGTTAAAAATATTATCCATCATAGTCTAATGGTTATGTGGGTTTCTTGAATTAGGATTGAATTTATATAGTGACAAGAGATTATAAATTATCAATCAAATTTGGATTTGTATAGTATGTTGAGATGGTCATAAGAGCCCTTAGACATAGAGGTTAAATTTATTGCCATGGAAGGTTTTGATATGTGCTTATGTTACAAATTTAGGCACACTTATATGGTTTTTTAAAGTTTTGATATGTGTTTATTTTACAAACCTAAGCACACTCTCAAGTTTTCTATTTTAGCCAAATGTTATTGACTAGGTTCTGTTGACATAGATCTTCATTCATCATCATGAAGTTTCCATGCACAATTAAAATGACTAACATAAATGACTAATTCATATTATTTTAGTACTTGTTAGGTAGTTGTATTCTTGTTCCTAGACTAAATTAGTCATTCACGTTAGTTATTTTTAGTTGCATTACTTATTAACTAATCATATATTTTAACTCAAGACTAAGTTATTGATTTATGTTAGTCGTTTTTAGTTGGGTCACTTGAGATTCCTCATTTTTGGTAGGAATTCACTTAGAAAATTTGCGGTGAGTAACCGTTTTAGTCACCTAGTCACTAATCTCTGATTTTCTATGAGTGACAGCTTCCTAGTGTGGAATAATGTTACTGCACCCACACTATGCCTCACAAAAATTTTACTTATGTAAGCTCTATATTATCAGTTAGTTACTGAATATCCTAATCCTTCAATAGAGTGAAATTATAACTTATTTTCATAGTACCGTAGTTAACATTCATGAAACAAAACATGTAAATAACTCCACGTTAACAACAACATCATAAAAAATGATTTTTTTTTATGAAATGACCCTCCATCCTTCCTCCTTTGTTAATCAATGTAAAACTATTTACATTAGGGTCCAAAACAAAGGCTCAATCCTTAAAACAACAAAAACTCCAAATAGAATTTAACACACTAGAGAAACCTTGCCAACAAGATCAGTCAACCCCATGGGTCATCTTTTCCCTACTACAACACCCTTCACTTCCCTTCTCAGCCCACTCGATTTGTCTTCCCTAACGCAAACTGACTCGAGCTCCTTCGCCCTTATAGTTCTTGAATGATTTTATATATGGGTCATCTTTTCCCTACTATGACACCCTTCACTTCCCTTCTCAGCCCACTCGGTTCATCTTCCCTGTTACAAACTCACTCGAGCTCATTCGCCCTTATAGTTCTTGAATGATTTTGTATAACTTGTGATGTTAATTCCATTGTATCCTTTTTTGTTCCACCCAATTATATAAGGAATAAAAATAATACATACTAAATGCTTCATTTCTTCATCTTCTTTGAAAGTGCATATGCCACCATGTTAATTTTTCGTTATTTGTAGATAATTTAGAAGTCATAACTTAGCATATTTTTTTAGCCATTTTTGTTCTTATTTTTAATATAATAATTTCTCCAAGAAGTACTTCAAACGATCATGATTTGTTTTTACTTTGAATTTTCCTAATATTATGTAAGGGTGCCATTTTTTAACTACATGTGGTATGACCAACATTTTGTTTTTCATAAATGGGTTTGAGAATGTTCTTTAATTTATGTTTTTTAATTTCAAAAGGGAGGGGTCTTACTTTTATATTAAAATTTCCCCAATACCATGGCCTGGGGCAGCGTACTCCATTGTAAAGTTTTTTCTTGAATTTAGACATGACTAGGCTAGGAGTTGTGTACATAGTCTCCTTAAGTTTCTCAAAGGTTTTAGTTACTTCTTGATTTGAAGAAAATGATTCCTTATTTAATAAGTATATTGAAGGTGCTATTGTTTGAACATAATTCTTGACAAAGTTGTGGAAATACCATGTCAATTATGATAATCCTATAATCTTCTTCTAGGTTTTGTGAAATTGAAGTTCTGTAATAGATTTAATTTTTTTAGGGTCGAATTTGACCCCTTCACAATATAGAATAAAACTCAAATATTCCAATTCTTGAACCCCAAAGGCACACTTAGAAGGATTTTCATATACTTTTCACTCTTATAATAGTTTTAAGATCTTGTCAACATGTTTTACATGCTACTTCCAAGATTTGGTATAGATAGTATGTCAAAAAAAAAAGTACTAGAAAAACTTTTCTAAGGAAATGTTTGAAAGTAGAATTCACTAAGATTTGAAATTTTGAAGGTTCGTTAGTAAGTCCAAATTTCATAACCAAAAGTTCATACTGAATTTCATGTGTTTAAAGGCTATTTTTGGGAATTTCTTCTTGAATCGTTCTAAATTGATGATATCGCAAGTGGAGAACCAAGTTATTAAATAAAATTTCTCCATGTAATTCATCTAATAGTTCATCAATGAAAAGGATAGAAAACTTATCTTTGATTATAATTTTCTTGATTTATCTCTAATTTGGACATATACCATGAATTATCCCATTTGTAATCATCACCATTAATGAAGAGAAATAACTTTGGATAGGATGAATTATTTTTTCCTTCAACATTTGTTGAGTCATATGATAAATCTCACTCCTCTATGAATATGGACACTTTTAAAACCTACTATTATGCGGTAGGCTTCCTAGTTTCAAATGAATAACATGGTCATGATATCAAGTAGTTGAATGCCCCTTAAGGATATTCCAAAATCACTTTGAGTGATTTTTGATACCTCTTTGGAGATCCACTCGAGTAGAGGATAAAGATGTTTGAACATCTAGTGTGCACAATTTTGTAATTACACCATGATGTACATTTTTGAATAATTTTGTCATATTATTATAACTTATGAAATACAGGGCTTCCCTTCAAGACCACTGAGCTTAATTTCCTTTCCTTTTGAAGAAAATATCATGAAAATACATTGAATATTAAGGGTTGTTATTCCTAATTATTGTCACCATTAGAACCTAATACTACATTACCACCACCAATTTCGATTCCAAATATGGGGTTATCCAATAAATTCGCCCCAATATTGAGCATAATATTATGGTACTTCCTTAAACAATTTATACTACCTCAATCTAAAATCATTAATTGGAACTCCAGTGTTGGAAATACAAAGTAGTTGACAAGTTTTTCTAACTTATTTTCAATGAAGCTATGGGTACAACCTAAAACAATAAACATTGTTTCCATTCTTCTATCATCAGGTATTGTAGAGTATTGATATTGGTCAATGCATGACAACATATGTCTTTTCTAATCTTGATCTTCTTCATCTTCACAGTATATATAGAATAATTTTGTTCTCACCATATTTATGCCACTCAGTATACTTTTTGTCACAATTGAAACATAATATTTTTTCTCTTCATTCATGCATTTTCTAAGGTGTCAACCTTGTTGGTTAAGTGAGGTTAGGAGAGATTATTAGTAACCACTCTTCTAATAGCTATATTTCTACTTCCAAATTTCCTTCCAAATTGAACGTATGCTCTTCAGATTTAGGTTCCAAAAGGTGCACCTCATGTTGGATGCTCACCTTTAAAGTTACCATAAGGATATCCGACAAATTATCCTCTAAAATATTCTTTAGCCAAGTATTAATTTTTGGAATTGTTGAATATGCTTTGTAACTAAACCTCCTTGTTGGATATTTATCAATTAGATAATAAATGTATTTTTCTTAATATTCTAATAATGCGATTTCAATTCTTCCATTAAATGGACCAAGGGATAATAGAATCCCTTTTTATTTCACAAAGTCATTGATACTAGAAAATTTCATCATTTTCTAAATGCAAGGATGCAATGGTTACCTTTTGTAAGGTTAACAATTGATGTAGATGAAAAAATGTTTGATCTAGAATATCCAAATTATAACCATTTAAATCAAACTATATCATATCAATATTGGGAATTAAGTGATCTCTTGGTGCTAAATTGAAGCCCCAATGATGTGGATTTAGAAGTGATGAATAATTATGATTCTAGTACTCAATATTTATTTCATCTACATTTTCATGAATTCTTTACATCATGATAAATTCTTTATGGAGTCTCTAATCTAGATTTTTAATATGAACTCTTACAATCATTCCATATTATTTTCTATTTATTCCCCTTTTTTAGTTCTATTTGGTGAAAAACTTCTTATCTTTCTTCTTCAGTCATGGTTGATCTTTCTAGATGTTTATTTGACAAGTTAAATTTTGGAGAACCTTTTCAAGGCACACGACAAAAAAATATGCTTACGTTTTTCTTCTCTATTACAAATTTTGAATCACCAAAAACAGATCTTCCATTCAGAATTTATGACTTTTACGTTGTGATTGTTTGTATTGGCAATCTTTGTGTGTAAGCTCATAGGAAAAAGTTATATTCTACTAATGATAGGGGAGTTTTAGTTAGTACAACTCTTTGATATACATGTGGGGTGCAATAGTAATACTTAACCTAGTATCTTATGGAACTAAGGATGCTCAACCATGCCCTTATTCATACTAATGGACTACCTACATACTATGGAGTGGTCTCTTTGAGTATTCTTCTTGATATACAATAGAAACAAGACAAATACACATTCAAAGTTTGTTTTGGGTATAATTTGGGGATTCTTATATACCCAAAGATATGGGGACATGAAATTCCATACACAGATACTTTTTGATATGGTACTACTTGAAGGGGCACTAAGAGGGTTATCAAGTATATTCCATGCATATACTCTGCACTAACAATAGTTTTACCCAATGAAACATAGATTTATTATATTTTTAAATACATTCGATCATGTTTCTAGAAAAAATGAAATGCGCTTGCTAACCCTATAAAAAAACTACTAAAATCGCTAGAGAATAACTAGTCGAAAACCCTAAATTCTACAAGAAATTTATACAAAATAGAATGAGAATAAATTTGAATTTATTTTTACACGTAGTTCACTATGAAATCATAACATTGTGAAAAATTGAGATCCCAAAACTTTATTAAAAATTTTATGGGAAAAATTCTTAGATTTCTTTTTTAAAACTAATTTTAGTGATAAACGCTATATTCCATAGATCACATACTTAAACTTTTAGCATTGTTAATCTATGTGATTGTGAAAATTCTAATATGACTTGTTTAAAATTGATTTCAGAATTAATCACAAACCTTATCCTTAATAGGTGATATCTAAAATAGCGTTATGAATTAAAACTTGAATTTTTAATATTCTATAACTTGATATCATCCTAAGTCCCTAGTGTGTGAAACTTCTTAAAAATAATTTTAGTAAACAATGTAAAGATGTATTTGATAACCGCAACCATAGTCATAGCTCTATTATGAAATGTTATGATCCAAAAACCTTGAAATGCAATCCAATTATAAAACCTATGCTTTTAAAATTAATCCAATGTACTAGAAAGGATATGGTGAGACAAAATATGATGATCCTAAAACTAGGTGATGGGTACAATTATAATGAAAATGTTAAATGAAATAATCTAGTTAATAATATTGGAAATGTAATGGATTAGTAACAATATATGCTTAACACTAAGCTTTGGGATTTGTCTTAGGTCTTTACATGACAAATTTGTTATGGTTGGAGGGGTTTCATGAGGTAAATATTTATTCATTGTACTCATCCATTTACTCCTAAATATATAGTATCTACTTTTGCAAATATTTTTTTGATTTTTAATTCTTATTATAGCCCAAAAAAAAATTGGGGCTTCCCACCTTGGCAGCAATATATAGTTATACCTCTCTTCATCAAGATCTTGGAGCATCTAGGTATATTTTAGGGAAATTTATTGTGTACACCTTATGATTGATTGGAATCCCAAGAGTTGGTACCGAAAGTTCTAAGATCACTTCTGTAAACTATCTCCTTTTAATTCCAATTAAAACTTGATTTTTCCATTTTAAATCATTTTACCTATTCATCTTCTAATATTTGGAATTTTTGCAAAAGGAATTTTTTTATTATTAAAATGTAAATGGAATTTTTCTTCTTTATGCTAGTTAAAATGTCTCCATTCACATTAGTTTTAATTTCCATTTAAAGCATGAACGGATATAAATAGCACTATTATTAATCAATTCTATCTCATGATTGCAATTTTGGGACTGAAATTTTAATGACTCAATTGTTTATGAATGATGTGGAGGCTGAAACCTGAAAACCTTTCTTCAATTTTGTCACACTGGAACGAGTATGGTATCATAAAGCGACTCGCAAATAAATGACAGAATTTTTGACTGGAGTGTGTTGGTATTATAAAACGACTCACAAATAAATAAATCGATGGTATACTTCTCAGAATGACTTGCTTAAAACTCACATTGAAATTTCACAATATTGAGTTCATGAATGACTTGAAAGAAACACTTCACCATGCTCACTGTAATTCTTTGATACTGCCATTACTTGGTGAGTTGAATAAAGTGATGGTTTTGAAAAATCTACTGTCTGGTTTTTCTCACTGTCACTATTCAACAGTCACGGCAGACTTTGAGGTGTTTTACAGTCACTTGGTATATAAGACGAATGATCTCTAAACATTGACGTTTGAATTTGGTATAGTTAGCTAGTTTTTAAGTATCTTCACTTTGAAGGATTGACACATGCACGGATGATTTTGTTGCATGCATGGACATTTGAATTAATTTGTCAGGCTCTTCACTTCGGGGATGACACATACATGGTTGATTATTTTTGTCTATAGTTTTAATGGTTTATCATGATATTAGTCACGATTTGGATAAAGCCTTTTTGAAATTCATTCGAGGAATTTCTCTCATGGCACTGAATCTAATTGAGGAAATCTTAAACATAGTGGTCAGATTGTATTGCCATTCGAATTTGAACAATAACTTAGCTCATACCATGATGGTAAATAAATCGTACAAATACTTTCTCCAACATCGATAATTATGAACAATTTATTGTAGTCATATCAAATCTAGTCTCCATGTACCAAAACACATTTTAATACTTTTTAAATCACATTTAAAAAAAAATTTAAATTTTTTTTAAATATTATTTATTGGGACATTATAAACATTCTTAATTTCAAACATGATTTTTTAAACAAAAATACAATTAGAAAAACACAACAATTTATATATATATATATATAACCAAGAAATCAAATATCTCAATACCTTGAGATTTTTTGTTTTTCATCTTCTCATATTTTCACTAAACCATTAATATATTCATATATAGGATTTACATTTTTACAAGTATGTAAATTGTTACTAATCATGATCTAAATCCCATTAATAATATCCAACTAATTTTGAATTTTCCTAAGATTAATTCTAATTAACCTTAATTTAATATGCAATTAGTTAAAATGACAATCTAAATTTGCATGTAATGTTGTAACAATGGAATATGCAGACAAGTAAAATTAAGCATTATTTTTATCCTCCCTTAATTTTTAATGAGGTGATTGTAAGCATGTTTCTCCTATAGTAAAAAGTTTCTCTTGGTAGTTCTTTAGTCAATATATCAACAAGATGAGAGCATTTTTACTTAACTTTATCTCAATATCTTATTTTCCCACATGATCTCTTATGAAATGGTATTTGATATCAATATGCTTTATGCTACTGTAAAATATTACATTTTTAATTAATTATTTAAATTGTAAACATATTATCACAATAAACAATTATGGTATCTTCTCTTTTTTTCTTGCTTAAAAGCTGTTAAAATTCTCTTCAAACAAATTGCTTCACAAGTTTTTGATGTTGTTGCAGTATGTTTTGTAGAAGATAATGAAATATTCATATACTTCTTTGAAGACCATGATACTCCACCTTATCTTAGGCTGAAAACATAACCTAAAGCACTTTTTCTATCATTGAGAAATCCACCCCAATCATCATATGTATAACCAACCAACTCAAAGTTGTATATTGAAGTATACCAAAGGCCAAAATTGTTTGTTCCACTAAGATGCCTCAAAATTCTTTTTGCTACTCCAAAATGAATCTTACTTGGACTTTTCACTAATCTAGAAATCAAACTCACTACTTGCATATATCAAGTCTAGTGGAAGTAAGATACATGAGAATTCTTACTAATTTTTGTAGGAATTATTATATACCTTTTTAACACCAACTTTAACAGAGAATTTTTCATTTGTATTCATGGGTGTGCTCATGGGTTATTATTTTCCATTTGTGAATAAGATTTGTAGCACACTTTTGTTATAAAATAACTATACCATCATTCATTTTCCTCACTTCTATGCCAAGAAAATAATGCATTAGACCCAAATTTGTCATTTTAAACTCATACAACATAAATTTTCTGAACTCTTCCACTAATAAATTATTTGAAAATGTATATATTAAGTCATCTAAATATAAATAAGCAATTGATATATCATTACAATTTGACTTAATAGATAATGCGGGTCCATTTTCACTTATGCTAAATTGTTTTCTCAAATAATAATTATCAATTGTACTATATCATGCCTTTGGAGCTTGTTTAAGATGATAAATAACACTTAATCTATATCATTTGTGTTTATTTCTTGTAATTTCACATCCTCTGGGTTGCTAAGCATAGACAACTTATTTCAAAACACAAATTAGAAAGGATGTTTTCACATCAAATTGATAAACCAACTAACTATATTATGTTGCTAATACCAAAAGAGTCCTTGTTGTATATGACCTTACAACATGAACATATGTTTCATTGTAGTCAATACTTAGCTTCTGAGCATACACTTTTCCCACTACCCTTTCTTTATGATTTTGTATAGATCCATCAACTTTATAATTTTTTTTGAGCACCCATTTCATCCAAATTTCTTCAATAGAAGGATCCACAAGCTCCGAAGTTTCATTCCTTTTAATAGTTTCAATATCTTCATCCACTATTTCACACCAAACTTCTTATATTCTTACATCTTCAACATGTCATGGCTTTGCTTCAACGAAAAAATTAGTATATCCATAAATTTAATTTAATAGGGAAAAAGTAGTATATCCAAAAATTAATAATTTGCTTTTCTTGGAGGAGGACTTTGACTTTAAATAGAACCTGAATTTAAAAAAGATGGAGCATATTAGCCTCATAAATATTTAGGATAATGGTTGTATTTCTAGAAATAAAAGATTCAGCCTATTGTGATAATTCTTGATTTTCATGTTGCACACCTTGATTCCATTGCCATTCTTATTTTTCATAAAAAAAAACACATCACAACTAACCAATATTTTTTTAGTTTATGGATGATTCAGTCTATGAGTCTATGTCCTTACAATAGCTACTGAAATTTTATTTTACACTTTTATCATCTATATTTACTCTTTTTATAGTATGAACATGAGCATAATCAATACAACCAAATACTTTGAAAAGAGAAATATCATGTTTTCTTCCACTCCATGCTTGATATGGAGTCATATTTTGCACACTTCATGTTGGAAATCTATTAAGAAAATAAATATGTGTAATTATTGGTTTAGCCCAAAAGATGTTTGGAGGACTTTTTCCTTTCATCATGCTCCTATCCATCTAACCAATTGTCGTATTATTTCACTCAATCACATCATTTTATTTGGGATTATAACTAGCTATCAATTACATTTGGATGTCATTCCTTTTTCAATAATAACCAAACTCATTAAAAGAAAATTCTCCCCCTCTATTAGTGCATAATGTGTCTAAGAAAACCACTTTACTTCTCAACACTAGCTTTAAATGTTGAAAGATAACTAATCTATAAGAATTTTCTTTAATGAAATATACCCATGTTCTTATATTAAAATTACCAAAAAAAATAATATGATATTTATATTTTTCGAGTGAAATGTTTGCATAAAGCCACATACATGCACATGTACTAACTCCAATGTTTTTCTCTCTCTAAAATTTTCCTATTGAAAATGAGTCTTTGTATTTCTTACCAAAAATATGTCCTTTACATGATCAACAAAATCGATAAGAGGTAACCCTTTGATCATTTTATTATTATGTAATAACTTTAAGCCTCTTATATTTAGATGTCCATACTTCATGCGCCATAGCCAAGAATTGTTATGATAGCCAATTTTTAATGTTCTATTTTCTTCATATTAAAATCAAAATTCCTAATTTGTAAATATATTAATTTTGGATATAGTCTAATTATGACTTTTTTTTATTATATATTATGCATTCATTGTTAGTTAACCCACACTCGACAAAATTTGTGCAAGACTAGTAACATATAAAACATAATTAAAATGCTTTATTTTTCCTTTCTTTGTCTTTACTACAATTTTTCCTTTCCTAAGTGAACTTTAGATTTTGCGATTCATCTGTGTTAATAGAGCTATCTATATTTCTAGTCATTGATTGCTACAACCAGTATCCAAAATCCATACCTAATTGGAATTGTATTATCTAAATCAAAAGATAAAAATAAAGAACCCACATCTTCATTTTGTTTAGAAAAGTTAGGTGTTATTTTTTTCCGCAACAATTTCATTCATAAAATATTTTATAATAAAAACATTGAACTTGAGATTTTTTAGACATGTTACCTCCATCCATTAATATCAATATCTCTTCTTTTGTTATTTATAAAAAAACTTCTTCCTTGACATTTTCTTCCTTCATATGCTTGGCCTCTTCCCCTTCCAAGAGTTCCCAGAAATTCCTCATGGGAGAAATTCTTAACTTATCAGACTCTATCTCTAGAAATATTATCTTTTTATTGAAAGTCTTGCTCAAATATTAAAAAAAATTATTCATCATTTGTTCATGAGATTGAAGAGACAACTGAGTTAAATATTTACATTCTTTTGATGGAAAAAACAAGATCATCAAATTTTGTAAAATTACTTCTTAAAATATTTTCAACAATATTATGATCTCTTAAATCTTCTCCCTACGATTTAATTTTATGCACTGTTCCCATAACTCTAGTGAAAAAATCTTGTAAAGATTGGGAATTTTGCATGTAATGAGTTTCAAATTCTCTTTTGAGATATTGTAATAAAATAATTTCTATCTTATTTTTTCCTTAATATGGTTATTATAGTACATCACATGCCTCTGATTTTTCCATTGCATTAAGTCGTGGAAAAATAGAATCTTGCAATTCTTGTCGAATGAAACACAACATCCCTTTTTTTTCCTTAACTACTTTCTTTGGACTTGGGTCAAACCAAAACAAGTCTGAGAATTTACTGGTTATGTATAACATTTTCCATAAAATCCCACAAATCTCATGAAAGAAACAAAGGTTCAATTTTAATGTTCCAAAAAACATAATTCTTACCTTTAAGGACTGTTACCCAAGGCTAAGAAATATTAAGATCAATATTGTTGTTGGTAATTTGTTTAAACTCTCCAACATTCCTATACAAGATTCACAAATAATAAAATGTGTCCCACCTATATAATTGGTTAAAATACCAAAACATAAAAATTATATGGAGACACATGTTGGATACATTATATTTTCATAGATGTTGGAGTTAGGGGGAGGATTGGAATCTCAATGTTAGGGGCGAGATTGTTGGAAATATTGTTCTCATTTATATCAAATATAGGCAGATACTACAAATGTCCAAGGTAAATATTGTAAGATGAAGATTATTGGATGTATTGGTCAGATACCTAATGTTATCTTGATTCCCAATTTGGATACCAAATCATTGAACAAATTTCAACTCTAAATTCCTAGCTAAAATGGGAGCATAAGCCACATAGTTAAAAATATTATGAGGATACCTCTCCAACTATATAGGGCACTCCCTCTAAATCCATATCAATGGGGAGATATGAAATATTCTATTAGCTTGGCCCTACTAGTTTTACAAGTCATCCCCATAAGTGAATATAGAAATTATATAAACAAAGGATAAATGAGTGCATTCAAATATAATTGAAAATAGAGTAGATATACAGTGCAAATCATAATATAAGTAATCCTCTTAGGTTCTTAAAGTTGGATAAAAGGTGTGATTTATGGAGTGAATGAGTCATCTTGGATTTTTTCCTATAACGTTTCTTCTAGATTTTTTAGAGTAGGAAACTTGGAGTATATGGAGAAAAGATCTCTTTGTATATGTGGTAAAAAGTTCAGATGTGATTCATTATACTTTCATAGATATGCTCTATGGAATTTTGTCTTCCTGAATGCTCTTGAAATTTGATTCAAATAAGTCAACTTTGTACTTTTGGTATAACTCTCTTTCTAAGATGTTTCATAATATGAAATATTGAGGATATATAGAAAAATCTCAAAGTTATTGAGAAATAAATTTGAGAATTTGTTTCAATATAACTTTAGAGACATGTTCTAAGGAAGTCAGGCTTCACAAGATCTCCTAAAATCTCCTTCAAACAAGTCAACCTAGAATTTTCAATGTAAATTTCTTTTTAAGCTTTTTAATATTGTGAAATATTGAGAATATAGAGAGATATATATATGTGCCTATGATAGAAATTTAAACGTTTGGTTCGATATAAATTTTGGATATGCCATGTGGAAGTTAGGCTTCCTAAATTCTCTTTAAATTTGCTTCAAATAGGTCAGCTTAAAATTTTCAATATAAATTTATTTCTCATATTTTTTAAACCGTGAAATATTAAGGATACAAAGACAATATCTCTAGGTTCTTATGGTAGAAATTTCAAACTTTAGTTCACTATAATTTCAAATATATTTTGTATAAAGGTTAGGGTTCTTAAATGTTCGTAGAATATTATCCAAACATGTAAGTTTGTCACTTCTGCTCTAAATTATTGTCTAGGACTTTAGATTCTAAACATTATAGAGATCCAAGGATACATATAGAAGTGCCTCAAAGTAAAACATTTAGAATCATATTTTAAAAATTTGATACATGGCATGTTATACAAGTTAATTCATAGGAAGCAGCCAAAAACAATATGTTTTGGGAGAAGCATACTCGGAGAAGGAAAAACAAGCAAACATACCTAGTGAAGTGATGGGACCAGCCCGCACTACGGTGTACAATCTTTATTAATGTATGTTCGGTGTTGATTAACTATATGTATTTGGTAGGAATTATTTAGTTTACAGATAATCACTAATCACACATTAATCAGTTGATATTTTCTGACGGTGGTTGGAACATTTATGGAAATGCTTTAATGAGGTAGCTGAGCTGTACTTACCTCGATCCTCGTTTCCCGCTTGTTCAACTTGGCAAAACCATTGGCATTTTGGTATTCGGTCATTCTGGTTTTTCACTCTACATGGTGAATACAGTGAGGCTTTGTTCTGGAAATGGTTTTCTGTGCTGTATGAGAGTAGAAATGAGCCATAGGCTCTGCCTGTGCCAGTTATGGCTGCGCTCTTTGCTAGAATGGCTCTGTCGCTCGTTTGGGTGGCTTGTCTGCTAGGCTTCTAGGCACAAAATAATGGTTTTCTTATTCAAGTAAGAAAATGACCATTATTCTGTCTTGTCCAGTCTCTCAACTGATACTTGTTCTGCTATTTCCTTGTTTTATTATAGTTCTGTTGTTAGTTTTTTTTGGCTAATGACTCCGCATGCTCTAGGTTGTAGTCACGGTGACCTCCCTCTGCTCACAATCTTCAGGTAAATTTGCTATCCATGTTTTATTTCTTCTCTCGTCTTGTTCCAGCTCTAATAGTGTTTTTCCCCTTGGTCTGAGGTGGTCGTTGTGGTCTGTGGCTCAATGGCCTGTGTTCTCTTTTGTGTGAATAAGTCTTCAAGAAATGTTTTTCTCACTATGCATAAGTTTTATTACTCTTCGTTCGTCTTCTTCTATTTGCAGTTGACCTAACAGGATTGCCCTATTCTGGTCTCACAAGTTAGGGTTTTCTCTTGGATGTGGTTGGTGTGAGCGCCTTGTCTCTTACCGAGTAGGCTTTGCCACTATCTTCAATTCATGGTTAAAACTAGGGTCTCTAGGTTTTGTTGGTCCGAGTTCCCAATACTTGTTGGTTTGTTCTTCTTTGCTGTCGTTGTGTGACCTGGGTTCACTTGTTATAGCCCTTGTTTGTGGTTTACTTCTTTGTAACTGTAAAGTTGTATTTAAGGTCAACTGTTCCAAAACCCTTGACTAGGGTTTGCTAGTTTGTTGGTGTTATTTTCCTTTCACTTTGTCCAGTGAAATAACCCTGGGTTTTTTATGTATAAACAAATATATATTTTTCTTTTTTCATTGGAATGAAAAGAGAATTACGATGACATGAGTTTTTACTGGTTACCTCTGTTTGGGTTTGACCACTTTGCACTTAGGTTCTTGTTTTCTTGTTCGCACTATTGTGATGCGTTAAACTCTTCTAGCCATGAGCTTTATTTACTGCTTGCCAATCCTCGTTTTTGGAAACTTGTATGCAATTCGTATTGTCAATGCTCTGTTCTTTAAGAGAGAAAACAAATGATATTGTATACATGCACCATATTTGTCATAATGATTTATTTAATGGTTAGGAAAAGGAGATATAGATACATAATACAAGACTGTTACAGATGGATGGATTCGAAAATGAAAGAAAATTTCTCTGTCTTCTATTTTTGTACTCGTATGCTAAACCTTTAGAATGATTTACAATTGTCCATTTGTACTTTTTTTCCAAAGTTATCTGAACTATGCGTAATTATTTTTCAGAGTCTATTCTATAAGTTATACCACTGTTTATGCATTCGGTTCTGCTTGCATTGCAAGATTTTACATTTGACATGTTTGTCTTTTTTGTAAAATGAAAGTAATAGTTATATAAAAAAATAAAAATAAAAAACTATTTCTTTTTCTTTTAAAGACAGACAAGACAATGACCCTAACTGACTAGATTGTTCCCTAACTAATACCAAAATTAAAAGAAACATTTTCCTACATTCTACTTTGACTATTTAAACATAAAGAAAACAATCACTGATAAAACTTTCCACCTTGGCGGAGACCAACACCCGGTCATGGTGCCCTTAGCTAGATGCTCTTGCATCATGAAGGAAAAGCAAGAAGGATACCTGGTGAAGGTAGAAGTGGTAAAATGTCCTTGTGAAGGATAAAGTAGCTAATACTCCTAACAAAGGAAAAGAAACAAGTATACTTACTAAACGAAAAAGAAAAATGCAGCCCGAGTGAAGGTAGAAGTACCTAACAAACCTAATGAAGGTAGAAGTAGTAAGTCAAATTAGTGAAGTAGTTTGGTTCTTACAAATTTTCATAGCAATGGGGATTGGTGTCTAGTATAGATTGGTTCTTATAAATATCACAATAGAGGGAACTTGTGTCTCTTGTAGGTTCTTTCATACAATTATTGCAATAGAATAATTTTGTCTCTCCTATAGGTTGGTGCCTAGAATTTTTGAAATAGTAGGTTGGTGCCTACAAGCACTTTAAAAAAAAAAATTACATTTATATCTTCTATTCCATGTGCAATATTTTTTTGTTATGTGTTGATAACTAATATTTGGGATTAGGAAACCTTATGCAAATATTTAAAATAAAGAAATAAAGGAAGCTGGAAGAAGAATATACATTGGGAGATGAAGACCAATAGTCTCCCTCTCCTTGTATATATATATGTCATATATTAATGAAAATATAACAATTTCTTTCGGAGTTACTCCTAACATGACATAGTATGAGATTAAGCTCCCAAAATAATTTTCTCTACCTATACACTCTCAGATTCCCTTCTCTATGAACTAATTGTTATGTCCTTTATTTACTCAAATTTAGTTTCAGATTCCTTTCGAATCTCAAATCTCTTCCTGTGTGATGTGTGGAGGGAGAAAATGTTTTGTTGAAGGTTTGGACCCTCTGTTAAATTGATTGGTATGCAACGTTGATAAAAATGAATGTTGTGCTATTTTTGAATTGACAACATATAAAGGGGTCGTATTCCTCATAGGCATGCCAATGAACACTACATTTGGTAGAAATCTATGCGCTGGACCTGTCTACATTTGGGTGAAACATTGTGGCTACTTAATGTGGTGTGGGAGTTGGCATGTAACACTTCTGGTTCTACATTTCCATACTAGTGGGTGGTGCGTCGAACCATCGTTAACATGATGCATTGTGCATTGGAATACCATGTTGTCTTTTCCGTTGTTTGACGTGGATTTGATCTACATGTTGTCGTGCATTGTTTGAGGACTATTGTGTGTTGTGAGTGGTATAGCACTATGTCATATTAAAAGGTGGAATTAATGTATTCAACTCCATATCCATTTATCTCCATTTTCAATGGTATCTCCTTTTTAGTCCCTGCCATGTGGCAATGGCCAGGGACTATAGTAATCGAAAACCTCAATGGGAGCATTAGTTAACCTGTTTGTGAGCTGTTTCTTAATGGCGGTTGATGGTGTATATTGAAAGTTTTTTAGTACATTATAACTTACCGTGTTATTTGGCCTCTTCCCGAGGCAGGGAGGCCAAACTATATACTATATTCATTATATTCATCGGTTTCATTTACATTTTATTTGCATTTTAAAAGTGTTAAACTAATGTTAGTATTAGTTCAAAGTATTAAATGTTGTGGGAGGTACCGAATGGAACCGAATGCAATATCAAAGTTGGTTGATTGCTTGCTGTCTTCATGACACTGCCATCTGGTTACATGACACTGCCATCTGGTACTTTGACACTGCCATCTGGTTATTTTGTAACACCTCGGTGGCTATATCTACTATGCAGACTCAAAGCTATATGTAGATGCCGAGAGCAGAAAGGAAGAACCTATCTCTCTCGCCGAGACAGGACTCGCCCCACCCTATCGTCTAAGGCTTTTGTAGTCGCGGGAAGAAAGAAACTCGAAAAAAGCGCCGGGCTCCAGCTAACCTTTAGTTGGCTGTGGGGGATCGCTAGCTATGATCTTAGTTGGTTCAGCTGTGTGACTGAGCTGTTCTTCAACTTCTTTAACCGTGGACTCTGGAAACACATTTGTTAGGCTGTGTTTCCCTTCGACACTCTATTTCAGCAGCCTTTTCTAGATTACCAGCCGACTCAAAACCAACTCTGATCTTTCTAGTTCCTACCTAACAGAATCAGTGACTCCTTATATGTAGGATTATTGCCTCATTTGTTCTACACTTTTGCATTTGTTTGTTCTGCACTTTTGCACTTGTTCTGCACTTTTGCACTCGCAGTTGGTGAAGTGCAAACTTACAATCTTCAGTCCCCAGAGCTCCAGATGGATTGGGACTAAAATTATCCACTGATAAATTATCCTCTATAGAAAAATCTGTTAACCCAAGGGTTATTCCATGATGGAACTGAGGAACCCCGTCAACATTAACTTCGGATCTTATGGGCACTACCACATTGGATGAAAACTGTGTGTAGTCAGAAGAAATATATGGCTGAGATTCATCTGCACCGAAAGCTCCATTAGAGCATCGACGAGGAGTCCAAACGGGGCGATCAGGCCTGTCCTTATTCCTCATCCGTCTATCATGTTTTTCAGCTATATTTGCAACAACATGCAAATCAATTGTAGCCAGCTTCTCATCTAAAAATTGTTTAGTATTTATATCAGAGAAATCTCATTGATTAGTCATTAAGTTTTAAACCTTATCATCTAAAACTCCAGGTATTTTCAAATGGAACTGCTGAGAAGATTAGACTAGTATTTCAGATTAATCAAATAACAAGACACCTAGAATGTTGCATACCTTTTTTTTGCATAACTTTTATTTTTCTGTAGCAGATGGTCGTGATGCTTGCGAGTACTGGTCCATTGTCTTTGCATTTGCCTCTTGCACTGTTGCCATTTTATGATCTTAAGCTCGTGTCGCAGGCTGCAGCTTACAGCAAAAGGTTAAAGGTCTCTGACAAGGGTAATTTTTTCTTGAAATGTTCCTCATTGTGTATCCATTGATACATTCCTTAAAACTTTAACTTCTGAGTCTCAGTCATATATAGATCTCATTCAAAGATTTAAAGACACATTCATTCAAAACTTTAACTTCTGAGTCTGAGTCGTATATAGAGCTATATATGAGATGAGTCATTCCTCTTTAAATCCCAAACTTTGAAAGAAAATTTAATTATAAAAATGATCACCGTTATGAAGAAAATTATGGAATTCAGATAAACCTCTTCTTGGATTCAGAAAGGATTGAAATTCTATGCATCTTTTGATTCACGTGTAGTTTGCTGCTGTTGTACACCCTTTTCTTTTTCTGTAGCAGATAGTCGTGATGCTTTCGAGTACTGGTCCGTTGTCTTTGCATTTGCCTCTTGCACTGATGCCATTTTATGATCTTAAGCTCGTGTCGCAGGCTACATCTTACAACAAAAGGCTGAAGGTCTCTGACAAGGGTAATTGAAACTGAAAACAGTATTAACAAGATTTCTAAGATAAGCCTGAGACATAGTTGCAACATAATGTAGTTCCAGCATGATTACATTTATTTTAGAAATAGTTCAAAGAGGTCGTTGTCTTAGAAAGGGGGTTCCTCGCTGCCACAGAGAATGAGTCCGTCACCTCCCTGCTGCCTCAGAGCATTGATCTGCTGTCTCAGGTTTCGGTATGATGCTTGCATTACCCAACATATGTTTTACACAGGCCAACCCATGTAATGTATGCGGCGAGTCTAGAGTGTATGATAATGGCACACACAAGCACATGGCTTGCATGCAATGCACGTGGTAAGGGAGAGATAAAGTGGCTGGTCCTCATAAGTTGTCCAATACTAACAAAATTTTATAATGACTTTAATAAGGTTGGTTTCGTTTATGACGTGTATTAATCACTAATGTTTTGTTTTTCTCATTGCCAGCAAATTCAATTGTTATAACAGATGTACCTTATGTAGCCCATGAAATATCTTTTGTGATGGAGTAACGATAACATTGTATTGAAGTGAACATGGTATTATTTAGCTAGTTGTATTATTTTTGTATATAATGCTGTTAATAATGTTGAGGGGCTATTGTAGTTTTTATAGCTACTTATCAATGTTTTGGTACTTGTGTGAAAATGTGCATTTTTCTATTTTACCCTTTCTCCGAAGCCGAAGAAAATTGTAAGCCGCTTACTTTTTCTGAGACTGATAGACGAAGACCATTTCATTTATTTATTTATATTTTTCACCGCATCCTTTAAACTCCAAAAGCATTACCTTTTGGATCTAATGCTCCATGCACCACAAGCAGTTCGCTTTCATGACATAGGCACTTTCGATTCAGCTAATCTCCCGCGACAGTGGGTTACTCTTCTGTCAAAATCACTCTATGTCTCTGAGGATTGAAATTTGGTGGATTGTCCCAACCACTTGTTTTTGTACAAGTTTTTCCATGGCAAAAAAGCACTGAGCCCAACACGTGAGTCTAAAATACAAGTACACAGATCCCAAGAAGACTCACATACCTTTGGATTTCCTCCTCTAGCACAAGTTTCCATGTAGACTGAGTGCTATGAACTGATTTAGTCAAATTTTATTGTAACCCATGACCATCTTCTTCAATTACAAAAGCAGAGCATAGGAATAATGTCAATCATTTAGTTTTTTCTAGCATGATAACTTCTTAAGAAATATGAAAAAGCAGTAATAGGTTTGATAGTCCATTTAGCTTTTGTTGTTCCTACTTCTTCAGTCTGATGAGTTTTGGTATCTGAATATAGATTAGGTTAGAAGTTTTGAGAGTAAGTTAAAGCTTTTCATTTTTTGTTGTTCAATTTTTAATCTGAATACAATAAACTGTTAACATGAGCTGAAAATTTAAGTGTCAGTCATGGAATGGCCTTGTTTTGTTACCACTTGAGACGATTCACCAGACCATGCTTCCAGGGTGGGTCTACTAATTCATGCAGTGATTTCCAATGAATACTTAGCATCCGTATGGATTTCCTTTTTAGTGCATTATCGTTTATGAAATAGGTTGAACCTTGGTGAGTTCCATTCAATGGTACAGTAGGCCGTGCAAACTCGCCCAAACCTGCTGCACACATTGTCTTCCATGACTATTCTTTCGCATCCATCATGTTGACGGAGCCAAATCACTTGCAACACTGACCTCTTTCTTGCTGCAACTAACAGGAGCATATGACAGGGACTAGCTACCCCGCAACCCGTCTTGTTGAGTATTGAAATGGTATGCATTGACTGTGTGTTGAAAACCTTTTTATGGTTATATGAGTGTGTATTGAATGGTGAAAGAATATGTGTCGACTATGATTTCTAATTGGAAGACCATATATAAAAAAACCATGGATATTTTATGCATTTAAAATCCTTGAGGCCATGGTATATATAATATATGAAGAACATATATAATTTTTTTAAGGCCGTGAGCATGAACGATTTGTATGTCATATGAAAGTGGGTAGAAATATGCTGAGTTGCTTTTTGAAAACCATATGGTATGTGATGATATAAAGATCATATAAAGCACATATAATATGAAATGCGTATGTTTCCATGGGATATATGGAAGGTGAGTGAGCAGGATGATATTATATTATTCATAATTCTTTATATGTTGGACACATAATGTTTATGAAGTGTTTTTAATATGGATGTCCATTCGTTCCTCTTTTATATGGAAATGAAATTTTATGGTAATGAAATTGTATGGAGGTATATTTGAGATTGATGTTTTTTTTTAAATACAGGTAATAAGCGTTGTTGCAAAAATTGTTGCAAAAACATTAACTTTTTGTTGTAACTATTGTAATTATTTTGGGAATATATCAAATTTTATGATGCATTCACTTATTTCCATAATGGAGTAGTTTTCAGTAGAAAATAGAATTATCATGAGTGGTATAGGAAGATAAAATACACCTTCATCTTCAATGAAATTTGGAAAGGAATTTGTAAAGGAGAAAGAGACAATGCACTTCAAAAACCCATTTTAGATAAGAAGCTTTCCATTTGGGAAAACAAGAACAACAAGGCCTATGCCTTGATTACTGCATCAGTAAATGAAGAGGTAAGTTGTCGTATTTTTCCATTTTCAAATTATTTTCAAGCCTTAAATAAGTTGAAGGAATTGTATGATTCACACTCTAAACTTGAAGTTGTTTAATATTGAGTTGAAATATCATGACCCTCTTGCCTTAGCATAAAAAATAAGATCCATTATGTATAACAAAAAAGCCACCGATGTTAAAATAAATGTTCCTCTCATAGCTTCTATCAAGGCACTATATCCCACTTATTCACATTAGCTTGATTCACTGCAAGAAAGTGGAAAACATAAGAAATTTTCCTTTCACTCCCTTGAGAAGAAGTTGTTGAAAAAGAGAAGTATTTTGGGAAGAATGTTACGTAAAATTGACTCGAGGTTTGAGTCAAGGATGACCTGGTTAAATAGTAGTGGTTTTGGGCACATGGTATAATGTACCCATGGTATTATGGTCTATGGTATTGCATGCAATGGAGCCTATAAAAGGTTGTGAATACTTCATTGTAATGTAGGCCTCGAGATGAGTGGTGAAGGCTCACTTGGTTGGATTGGCTATGGTTTTGGTCAATGCTAATGACATCTCACTTGTTTGGGTTTTTCATTGGATTTGGGGTTTCCCTAGATAAATATTATGTTTATAATATTTATGTGTATTTTTGCTGGTTATTTTATTATTTTTCTCTGTAAATATCAGTAAATCTCAGTAATAATTTATCTCTCTGTTATAAATTTCTTAACAGCTATTATCATATCTAAGTTGGCTTCAGAAGGACATTTTTTTTTGCCAAGGTTTTCAATTGGCCTGATATATAGAGAGATAATTAAGTTTTTCTTGCAAATTTGGATCAAAATCCATTGATTGTGAAGCAAAGCTGCACACCATTAGGTCATGAGTGATTTAGTGGATGAGGAGGATATGTGCACGTGGATTAATTAATTGATTAACCATGTAATTGAAAATAATGCATAGATAACTAGCAGTTACAGTGGCTGGTGACCCGTGTAATTTGGTAGATGGGTTCCTTTTATAAGGACATTGATGTCATATGTACAAAGACAACAATAAGGGTAAACAAAAAAAAAAGTAATGGGCTCAAATTTTTAATTTGCATGTAAATGGGCATACTGTTGTAAGACGTGGTAAGGCGTGCGTACCCCTAGGTAATTACCAATAAAGTCTAGGTTAGAGCTAGGTAATAGGGGGATGTTGGGTTAACAAATCCTGGGTAAAAACTTTGAAGGGGGTTTTTATTGCTCCAAGAAACTCTCCTAGGTTGTAGCTCGGAGATGCCTAGTAACATATAATCTTCAATATTGTTCTAGGAACTATTGGAATGGATGATGGTTTGGTTCAAGCCAGATAACCACTTCAAGTCTATTTTCACTCTAGACATGCATGAACACCCTCAGCCTACAAGGCTTTGGACCACTAATGCTCAATAGTTTGCAGATTAAGTGAATGAATGGAGAATACTAACAACACCAACAGATGCATACATAACATATGATGGCTAGCTGCAGCCAATGAATGAATCTTGCAACTCTAATTTATCTAAGTAGAGATAAGATGACAACTATATAGAGTTAGATACAAAAGAAACATAGATGACCTATTTAGTAGCAAATCCAATTCACCAATCCAGAGATAAGATGATGTTATCTAGCAGGAGATATAGGAGGAAACATGAATAAACCTATCCAAGTGCAAGTTTAGAACAGAGGGAAAATGGACATTGAACATATAACAACGAAAGAAGATTGTATTACTGGAAATGAAGATGAGACGCTACAAGGAACAGAGTATCTATAATCTCCAGAAGTTGATCCTTGATTACATCTTGCTTTCGGCTATTTATAGTTTACTTTTACAATGATCCTTAGCCATTTAGGGTTGGAGATGTCTTAATCGACCACCTACTGTCATTAACTATCTGATTGCATTCCTTGACACAATTTCCCTTCCATCATGAAACATTAATCAATTCCGGTACTGTATTGTCCTGTTAGGTGGTTGACTTGATTATGGTAGTGGAGCTCCATGAATGTTTAATTTCGCTTACTAGATCGTGCTATGTCCTTCTTTCTTTGACCATGCCTTTTGTTAATTCGGTTCAGTGGTTTGACTGTCATCAGACTAACAAAGTCGACCACCTTCTTCTTCGGATAACAGATAGGGAGTGGAGTATGAGGTGCATGGGTGGACGGATGTGCCAAATTAGACAGACAGAGAAGTGACAGAGAAGTGGAGGACGATCAAGAGCGGTTGTGAATGAGGGCTGTCGGATCGAGGGGAGTGCATGGTGGAGATCATGCACAGGAGGCTCGAGGTCGTGGTGGGAGCGGAACATGTCTGGGCCGTTAGATCTCAAGTGAATAGATCAGACAGTTATCAGGTGGAGGAGATGCGCGGATGATAGCACCCGGGGGTGGTTTGGCTCGGGTGGTTATGGTTTCTGTCGAAATGGCATTGGGAGGTAAGTGGTAAATGGCGGAGTCGCCCGATTCCATTCAGTGGATGACACGTCGTATCAGAAGAGAGAGAAAAATTGCCTTCATCGGGTAGGTACTATCCTTGTTAGTTGCCCGTGCGATGTGAGAAATAACCGTCAGATTTGGCGAGGGTGATTTGACATCAGGGGATGATCAGGCAGGTTTCATTGATAGAGTGAGACACGAGCCATGGATCAGTGGGGAAATCAATGGCAAATGGACACAATGGTACGAGATGTCCTTGATAAATGTGCAAAGGGTGCGTATGGGCAAAAAAAGTAAAGTTTTTTTTGGGGTTTTTGGATTAATTTATCTAGGCTTAAGGCGAAAAGAGGGTTCCGTGGGGATGTGAGGGTTGGGTTAGGAAATGAGCAGAATGAAAGGTAAGTGGAAGGGCGAGGAAAGTAGGGTGATGGCCCATGTGGGGCCCTATATGAGACATTAAAGCAGATCATCTCCTTCCTCTAGCCTACAATACGGTAGCGCTGCACTTCAAGGCTAACACTGGCTTCTTCTAGGGATGAAAGCGTCCTTGAGAGATTTCAAGAACTGTAGACCACTACCTTTCCAGTAACAAGAAGACTAACTCTACTATATAGTGTTCCATTAGGCATGGAGTCTAACTAATGTGAAATGAACTGAAAAATATATTTACAATATCAAGGCTTTAAAGCCTTAAGTGAAATAAAGTTTCAAAAACTGCCCATTGGCTGGGCCATCAAAAACACCTTGCCCCTCTAAATTTTGCAAAGTGAAAGTGTTGTTCTGTTGGAAATAATACTGAGAGGGGGGGGGGGGGGCGTGGGGGTGAATCAGTATTAGCAAATCAGACACTTTTTTATTTTCGTACTCAGATTCATATACGCTACTTCAGTTAAGGATATCTGTGTATATACGCGACTGTGTTAAAAGCAACTAGCGTACATCTAGTAACCTTTATGATTTAGTTAGTTCATCTTCAGTGAATGTATCAGAACATTATTAACCATATGAACAGTAAACGAAACAGATCATCACACATAAAGAGCACACATGAACACCATGATATAAGGTGGAAACCCAATGTGGGTGAAAATCGCTTGCTGCAATTTGTTTCTATCTTCCTTTAAGAAGAAACTTCTTTTACAATGTATTGGTGCAGTCCTTTACCAGTACATAGGCTTCTACCTGCAGAAGGTTACAACCTTCTTAGCTCTTGTACTAGCCGTTCCATTTACTAGTACGTAGGCGTTGGCCTACTGAAGGCTCCAACCTTCACTCATTTTCTGGCTGCTCCTAGAAGGGAGCTACAACCCCCTGGCTCTTGTACTAGCCAATATGTTTACCAGTATGTAGATGTTGGCCTGCAACCATCCAGGTACCACGTTTCATACATTTTCATACTGGATCCATAAAACAATCACCATTGCAATACAACCTGCATCATCAATCTTTGAATCACCCAATACTGAAACCCTGTCAACAACACAGTCACCAGAACACAAAACAAACTACATAACTCTGCAACAACAACCAGATCCAATAGAAACTTCAAATATCATACTTCATACTGTGTACGCTACTTGGATGAACCCAACCTGCGTGTATACGCTCTTTTACCAAAGACAACCTGCGTGCAGATCTGCAAATTCTAACTCATAACTTTGCAGCTATTTTACACATCAGAACACACCCAGATCATAACATTCATGCAATAAACATGTGTCAATAGATCTAGTCTATCCATAATCAAACCATATAAAGATGATCATTCCAAGCCTTGAGATCGCGTTCCATCGTTCATCATCCTCCACATGAGTGCAACCTTGGTTCAGATCAAGCAAGGCATCACCAACCTATAACCAACATCTAGATCTCCCACTTCATCAGACATTCATCACTTGCACACACTTTGGCCTAATGATCTTCTCCTTATGTAGGTTTAGGCTTCTCTCTAATACCATGGTCCAAAACCATGTTGAGCCAATACCTTGGACCCAATACCTGGGGTCAACACTTCAGACCAAATACCATGGACCAATACCAAAATACCATGGACCAAATACCACGGACCAAAACCATGGTTTCCGACATGTATGCACCTTTCCTTCTGTGAACCTGTGTGTATACGTATACGCGCCTTTTGCTCAGATAAACTGCATATATACGCACTTTCATCACGGTCAACCTATGTATTTCTCTCTTTTGACCTACTGCACTAGATCTGCCATCTGATTAAGTTGACATCACCTGTATCATACCTCTATGTGAGTTTCCATCAAGGACAACACTTGTATCATAATGCCAACATGTTCATCTGAGCTCGAGCAATGATAAATGGTGTTGTCCATAAGGCATCAAATTTACCATGGTTTCCCTTCTTTTCCTTCAATGCATCCCATTTGAGAACCCAATCGCCAACGTGAAAACTGTCCATCTTTTCTTTTTTATCAAAGACCTCCTTGATCTTCTTTTGATGCACTACTGACTTCTCAATCAATTGATCTCTGATCTAGTGAACTTCAACTAAGTCACTCATTCTCCTTGCCATGTCGCTTTCCTCATCCTGCTCCTCTTGCAAGAATTTGGCCACAGGGAGGGTCAATTGGATTGGAAAAACAACCTCAGTACCATACACTAGCTTGAATGGAGAGTTCCTTATGAATTTCTTAGTGGTAACTCTGTCAGCCCACAATGCAAACTTCAGCTTGGAATTACAGGTCTGTTTGTTGTCCTCTAGTAGTTTTTTGATTATCCTTACCAGGCTTTTATTGGATGATTCTGCCAAGCCATTGCCTTGAGGATAATATGAGGGAAAATGCACTAATTTAATACCCATTTATTCACACATGTCCAACAATTCCTTGGCTTTGAAAGCTACTTCATTATCAGTAACTAGTTTGGTCGGGCATCCAAATCTAGTGAAAATATTCTCAGTTAAGAACTTCATGACAACCAGGTGATCAGTCTTCTTAGTGGGCATGGTTTCAATCCATTTGGTAAAATAGTCAGTCGCCACCAAAATCCACCTATGTTGGCCACTAGAATGTATATTAATCTCCCCTATGGAATCTAAACCCCACTGCTAGAAGGGACAATTGGTGTGTATTGGCTTCAGGGACAAATATTTCAGCTGTTGCCTTCCTGCAAACTTCTGGCATTTGTCACAAGACTTCACAAATGAAAACACATCAGAGAATAGAGTAGGCCAATAACACCCAACCCTAAGGATCTTATGGCTTGTGGTTTTCCAATAGTGATGCCCTCGACAGATGCTAGAATGAAACTGGTGCATGACTTCCATAGATTGTTCTTTGTCTAGACATCCCAAGAGGATTCCAGATGGGTCTCTCCAATAAAGTAGGTTATTATTAATACAAAACTTGGCTACTCTAAGCTTGATGGTCCTAGCTTGACTTGAACTAAGCCCTGGAGGGACTTTGAGCTTCAACAAGAAATGAGATATATGGGAATACCATTCACAAGTAGCCAAATTCTCTGCCAACGAATGGTTCTGCCCTTGTTCTTCTGTTGCTTCCTTTGCCCGTTCAACATATGAATCTACAACTATGCAATTTATGTCTAGCAGACTGCAATTTTCCTCAGCCATAAGCTGAGCCAACCTCTGTCCTTTGACAAGCTTGGTGGGTTTTACTTCTATGCTGAATTCTGTGAGTTTTGCAATCCACTTGGCCCTTCTTTGATTAACCTCCCTCTATGTTACGACATCCTTTACTGAAGTTGAAGATACATGGGAAACTACTTTTGAGTGCAGAATGTAGATTCAGAATGATTTTAAAGACTTTATGAGGGCATATGCCTATTTTTCAATGAGGTCGTACCTTAATTCAGCGTCCCTCAAAGTTTTGCTGAAGAAGGCCACTAGGTGTTCTATACCTTCATCATTTTTCTGTAACAAGACTGTTGCAAGTGTATCATAAGAAGCGAAAGTGAAAATATAAAACTCCTTGGTGTAGTCTAGGCTGACCAAGGTGGGAGCCTCCATGATAGCTCTTTTGATGGCTTTGAAAGATTTTCTTGCAGCCTTTGTCCATTTTATCTCCGACCCCTTCTTTAGCATGGAGGCGATGCGCTTCACTAGTTCTGTAAAATTTGGAATAAACCTCCTCACAAAGTTAATCTTACCCAGAAAATATTGAATGTCCTTTTTTGACCTTGGGATGGAAAATGTCTATATTGCTTGAACCCTTTCTCGATCAATCTTGACACCTGCAGCAGAAACAATATGTCCTAAAATTTTGCCTTCTTCAAGGTAAATAAGGACAAACTTGTCCTTCTCTCTCACAGAAGTTATTCCATGGCCCTCTGAAAAGTAGCCCCAGCATGCATCAGTCCAAAAAGCATCTTGGAGTACACGAAAGTGCCCCAAGGAGTAGTGAAGGTAGTCTTCTCTTGATCCTCTGGATGTACAACAACCTGATTGTAACCCGAGAAACCGTCTAAGAAATACATGACTCTAGCCCCTAAAACTTTTTGCAGCAAATGTTCCATCTTGGGCAGGAGGTAGTTGTCTTTCTTAGAGCACTTGTTCAGATTTCTGAAGTCAACATAAAGCCTAATTTCTCCATTTTTCTTTCTTACTACCACCAAGTTAGCTATCCATTTTGAATACCTTAGGGGGACTATGATCTTGGTAGCCAACAATTTCTTAATCTCTTTTTTAATCAAAGGTAGTAATAGAGGGTTGATAGGTCTCAGCTTCTGTTTAAAAGGGATGGTGTCTTTCTCCAATGGAATCTTATGCTGGATGATGTTTTTTTCATAAGTCTTAAGGTCACTGTATTCCCAAGCAAAGACGTCAACAAATTGCTTCATCAGGGTGCAATATTTAGAACTTTGGGCAGTGGACAAGTGGGTGGACATGTTTATGTACTTTGGATGATCTACAATCCCTATATTGTGTCTATGGACTGCAGACTCATTCTCTTTTTGGGCAGGCTTATAAGGTACATCATTATGATCAAACATCTTCCCTAGAGGCACCAGCTCTTTGGGTATATGGTTACTAGGCAGTTGTACAATGTTGTCTTGACCGATTTTGTTTCTCAGCTGGGACTGATGGCATTCCTCCATGGCTTCATTCTATTGATCAATTTGCATTTCAGAGAATTCATCAATGACTTGTAGAAACCTATTGAATTCATCATCATCTTCAAGGACTTTCCAATACTTGACATTATCTGGCAATGACGGACTGTATTTTACTTGGATTTCATAAGTCAATCTAGGGGGTAAAGGAGGAACAAACATATTAGCAAACACATCAAGGGAATCAACAAGCTGATTCTTGGCCCTAGGGATGTATGAAATACTAAAGCTATTGAATTAATCCTTGAGCCTCCATACCTCATCTCTGTATGATTTTAGTGTAGGATGCCTCACCTGGAATGTCTTATTCACCAGTTGAATAATAAGGTCTGCATCTCCAAACACCTTCAGATGCTTGATGCCCATTTCTTTAGCCGCATTCAAGCCTAAGATCAAAGCCTCATATTCTGCTATATTATTTGTGACTTGAAAATTCAGCTTGAACGATAAATGTATGCATTCTTATGTGGGAGATACCATAACTACACCCACTCATGCAACTTCCCTAGAGCAAGCTCCATCAAAGAACATGTCCCAAATTTGTGGGTCTTCTTCTTCCATGATCTGACAAACTAGTTTCTTGAGCTATATGGAGGCCAACTGGGATTGTTCCACTTGAAGAATACAGGCTCCAAAATCAGTGTCAATAGCATAGGTGGGATGATTAGTGGGATTCTTCTCATCACTGATGATATAGGCTAACTGAGCTTCCCTGTATAATCTCCTACTCTCACCTCCAAAAACTGGGATAGTAGCATAGGACAGATCGTTTTGTAATGTTCCACCCAATATTTTAATCCATCCCCTAGAAAGAAGCATGCCAAACTTAGGGGGAACATCTTCTACTACTATATCCATCATCATGCTCTTCATGGGTAGCTGAGCCAAGGTGATGGTTAGGTCTTTGATTAACCCCAAACATTTCACCTTTCTAGAATCAAAAGAAAACAAATCATGATAAGGCTTAGTGATGTCAAGGCCTAACTCATCCATGATGGCCTTGGGCATTAGATTATGGCTGGCGCCTATATCCAGCAGACAGTTGTGAAGGACCTTGTCATGGATAGTCAAGGAGACATAGAATGATGGGGAATTGTCATCAGGAGGTTCAGTCATTGGGATAAGAACAACAGTGGGTTTGTCATCTTGTAAATTCACATAGTCGTTTGATGCTTGTGTGGCCTTAAGCTTGAGGGCCTCAAGGATGGGTCTCTTAAAGGCTTCATTCTTCACTAGTTCAACTAGAGGTATAGATATTTTTATCTTCTGGATTTCTGGTTCAAAACTGAAGGGAGAAGGAGACTTGTCAGGGCCTCTTACCTCTTGAGCTGGAGCTTTTAGAATGATGGGATCATTTGCTGGTCATCTTTGCTTGTTAGCTTGCTGTATGGTAGGAACAGAAGATCTTTGAATAGGGGTTTCTTTGGAATTTTTCATCTTTGACCTCAGATTATATCTTTCCTAATGTTTGGTTTGCAGAACAAGCCCACCATCCCATTCTTGGCTGGTCTGGTCCTTGAGTAACGACTCTTCATAGGCAGCCAAGGTCAAAAAGGAAGCACTGCCTTTGTATTCCATACAATGGATCTCATCATCTTCTTCGAACTGCTCCTATTCCATGAATACATTCTAAAAAGGGGTCTTCACCCTTTGGTCTTCATTGGCATCTTTGCTCCTTTGCATAATCTGTGACTCATCATTGGATTTTCTATATAGATTCAGATTCCTAGGAACAAACATATTAGGAACTCTTCCTTTCCCTAGGTGCTGCTCAATCTTTAATTTGGAGATTTCAGAGGCTAGTGACTTTATCATCTTGCTCATATTATCTATCTTGGGGTCCGAAGATGAGGAACATTTACCCCTCTGTCTCCTTTGGTCAGCATGTCCCTTGAGTTTTTCTGCAACCATGATGTTGGATTCTACCTCCAAGGTTGCATCCTACATCTCAGCCAAAGTGGCACATCTTCTCTCTCTCAATAGTAGACATAAGTTAGAATCAAAGGCATTGGCACAGGTGATTTTAGCAGAGGTAGGGGTGGGTTTCACTTTAGCTGGAATCTTGCTGTACATGCGGTTAAACCGTTTATTGAAATCAGAAAGTGACTCTGCATTTTCCCTTTTTAGGTTCCCAAATTTAGTATGGTAGTAGAGCAGGTCTTTCTTATCCCCCCAATGCTTTAAGAATACATCATCCAAAGCCTCAATATCAGTTATAGTTCTAGGGGTCAATTCTCTGAACCATTTTCTAGCCTCTCCATCTAGGCTTTGGATAAATACTCTCATCCACACATCATCTTCACTAATGTCTATATTATCAGCATAGCTATAAAAGGACTCAAGATGCTCTTCAACTGTAACTCCTTCATTCCCAATGAACTTAGGCATGTATTTCCGATATTCTCCAGTAGGAATTGCATTCAAAGGAGTGGGCAGTACTAGAGGTCCATACCTAACAGCTATGATTCTTTCCATTTTAGTGAGTGCTTGTGGACCTGCGATGGCTGTGGTGGATTGAAGAGGACTGGTAGTCTAAATGATAGAGAGTTAAGGAGTGACTGACAAGACTAAAGGAGTATGAGGGATAGGAGGCGAGGTTTCCCTTGAGCTTAAAGAAAGGGGAGAACCTAACGAATAAGGAGCTTTATGAACCTATGAAAGTTTTCCTTCACTGCTAGTGTGAGAGGCTATACTCTCGACATGTATTTGTTCTATTACTAGCCTTTCTTGTAGAGGTATAGAGGATTGTTTGGGTTTACTTGATCCTGATGCTCCTTTATGTGATATCTTTCTTTCTTTGATGATTCTTTTAGGGTCAAGTACTGGGTCAACTAGTACTTCTAAGGATTTCTCTGAGTATGCCTCACAAACTGAGCTAGAACTTATGATGTGGAATCGCTAAGAGGTCCGACCTCCAGTAGAGTTTCCAGATAGATTATTACAACCAAAAAATTGTCCAGACTTCCTCTATCATCAAAGCTAGATCTGTGTCATCTCCCAAGGAAGCTGAGCTTCAATCTCCTCTCCTTGATAATGGTGCCAATTATGTTATTGCTCCAAGAAACTCTCCTAGGTTGTAACTCGAAGATGCCTGGTAACATATAATCTTCAATATTGTTCTAGGAACTATTGAATGGATGATGGTTTGGTTAAAGCTGGATAATGACTTCAACTCTGTTTTCACTCCAAACATGCATGAACACCCTCAGCCTACAAGGATTTAGACCACTAATGCTCAATAGTTTTCAGATTAAGTGGATGAATGGAGAATACTAACCACACCAGTAGATGCATACATAACATATGATGGCCTGCTACAGCCAGTGAATGAAGCTTGCAACTCTAATTTATCTAAGCAGAGATAAGATGACAGTTATCTAGCGTTAGATAAAGAAGAAACATAGATGACTTATTCAGTAGAAAATCTAATTCACCAATGCAAAGATAAGATGAAAATTATCTAGCATGAGACATAGGAGGAAGCATGAATAAACCTATCCAGGTGCAAGTTTAGAACATAGGGAAAATGGACATTGAACATATAATAGCAAAAGAAGCTTGTATTACTGAAAATGAAGATGAGACGTTGCAAGGAATAGAGTATCTATAACCTCTAGAAGTTGAACCTTGATTACATCTTGCTTTCGGCTATTTTTGGTTTCTTCTTACAATTATCCTTAGCCATTTAGGGTTAGAGATGTCTTAATCGACCACATAATGTCATTAACTATCTAATTGCATTCCAGGGCACAATTTCCCTTCCATCACGTAACATTAATCAATTTGGTACTGTATTGTCCTGTTAGGTGGTTGACTTGATTATGGCAGTGGAGCTCCATGACTATTTAATTACACTTATTGGATCGTGCTATGTCCTTCTTTCTTTGACCATGCTCTTTGTTAATTCAGTTCAGCAGTCTGACTGTCATCAAACTGACAGAGTCGACCACCTTCTTCTTTGGATAATAGATAGGGAGTGGAGTATGAGGTTCATGGGTGGATGGACGTACCAAATCAGATGGACAGAGAAGTGAAGGACGATCAAGAGCGATCATGAATGAGGGTCATTGGATCAAGGGGAATGCATGGTGGAGATTGTGCACAGGAGGCTCGAGGTCGTGGTAGGAGCGGAACATGTCTAGGCCGTTAGATCTCAAGTGAACAGATCAAATGATTATTGGGCAGAGGAGATGCGTGGATGATAACACCCGAGGGTTGTTTGGCTTGGGCAGTTGTGGTTTCTATTAGAAGGGCATCGGGCAGTAAGTGGTAAATGGCGAAGTCTGCCCGATTCCATTCAACGGATGACACCTCGCAGCAGAAGAGAGAGAAAAACCGCCTTCATTAGGCGGGTACTCTCCTCACTAGTTTCCTATGCGATATGAGCAATAACCGTCAGATCTGGTGGGTGTAATCTGACAGCTGAGGATGATTGGGAAAGTTTCATTAATCGGGTGAGACGCGGGCGATGGATTAGTGGGGAAAATCAATGGCAGAGGGACACAGTGGTACGAGATGTCCTCTATAAATGTGCAAAGGGTGCATATGGGTGGAAAAGTAAGGTTTTTTCGGGGATTTTGGATTAATTTATTTATGCTTAAGGCAAAAAGAGGGTCCCGTGGGGATGTGAGGGTTGGGTTAGGAAATAAACAAAATGAAAGGTAAGTGGAAGGGTGAGGAAAGTGGGGTGATGGCCCATGTGGGGCCCTATCCGGGACATCAAAGCAGATCATCTCCTTCCTTTAGCCTCTAAGATGGCAGCGCCACACTTCAGGTCTAACAGGGGTAGGGGCTAGAGTGAGCGGGATTGTATCACTTAGCAGGTTTTGGGTGGATTTAGTCAAGGAACCAGAGGTCAAGTTTAAGTGGGGAATTGTTAAGTAAAATTGACTCGGGGTTTGAGTCAAGGTGGACCCATTTAAATAGTAGTGGTTTTGGTCACATGGTATAATGTACCCAAGGTATTATGGTGTGTGGTATTGAATGTAATGGAGCCTCTAAAAGGCTAGGAATACTTCATTGTAATGCAGGCCTAGACGTAAGTAGTGAAAGCTCACTTGGTCGGATTCACCAAGGTTTTCGCCAATGCTAATGAGATATCATTGGGTTGGGTATTTCCCCATATTTGGGGTTTTCCTAGATAAATATTATGTATCTAATATTTATGTGTATTATTATTATTCCTCTATGAAAATCTCAGTAAAATAATTTATCTCTCTGCTGTAAATTTATTAACAAAGAAGACAACTCCTTACCTTTCTAAAGAAGTTGTGTGCCTTGCACATAAAGTGAAGAATCATGCACAAGATTCTTCTAGAGGAAGAGGTGACTGAAGAGGAAGATGAAGAAAGAATTTTATGTTGGGTGTGGAGCTTGATTATCTTCTTTATTCAAGGGTATCACCACATTAGACCCTAGTTCGCAATGTGGTGGCAATGACGCCCATAATATTTGCATTGCAAGGGGGGCCCACAGGGGGCAACTATGATCTTTGAGAGCTCCCCCTAGTGGGGGATCAGGGGAAGTGCCCTCGAAGCTAAAAATAGATGTAAAATTGCCTTGTAAAATGTTGTAATTTCATAGTCAATCTGGGCCATTCATTAGGCGGAGATCTGATAGTAGAAGTTATGTTTAATTTAGAGTTTTTTACCCTAGAAGGAAAACCCTCACTATATATGAGGGAATTGTATTGCATCTATGTATATTTGTATTCTGAGTGAGAAAGAGAGAGGAGGTTGTGTGAGAAGAAAAGGGAATTACAGTGGATTTTTTGTAGGTTGTATCTCTTCAGTTTACTGGATAATATAAATGGAAGGACTTGTTGTTTTCTGTGGATGTAGCCCAAATTGGGTGAACCACGTATATTTGTGTCTCTCTTGTTTTATGTGTTTTCTATGTTTATATTTCTGCAATATATTTTATGTGTTCCCTTGCTCTATAATATATAATTTTCTAATAACTAGTATTAGAGCCGAAGGTCAATTTGGCTGATAAACTCATAGGAGAGAAGGGTTCCAGGTTCAAGTGGGAGTAATGGTGGAAGACGGTAGGTTTAGTGTCAAAAAATTTAATGGCCAAAACTACCAGCTATGGAAGATGCAGATGGAAGATTATTTGTACGAGAAATATTTGTACCAACCATTGAACGAAAAGACAAAGAAACCAACGAGTATGACAAACACAGAATGGAATATTCTCGACAAAAAGGCACTTAGAACAATATGGTTGTTCCTAGCAACGTCAGTAACCTTTAATATTTCAAAGGAAATGACAATAGAGGTTTTATGTCAGCATTGACAAAACTATATGAAAAACCTTCGGCCTCAAATAAGGTATTTCTTATGAAGCATCTATTTAATATGATGATGTCAAAGGGTGGATCTATTGCTGATCATTTAAATGAATTTAATACAGTTACCAGACAGTTAAGTTTTGTAGGGGTAACTTTTGATGATGAATTTAGGGCTCTGTTATTTCTGTGCTCATGAAGAGAAAGTTAGAATGGTTTAGTTATGGCCATTAGTAAATCTATCTCTGGATAGTACTTTATAGTTTGACGATGTTGTCAGTGCAATCCTTAGTGAGGAAATGTGACGAAAAAGCTTTGGTGAGACATTAGGTAATGCTTTGATTACATAGACTAGGGGAAGAAAAATGGAAAGAGAAAAGAGCTCAGGATATCGCAGTAAGTCAAGGAAAGGAAGATCCAAGCCCAAATCGGGGATAGTGTGCTGAAAATGTGAGAAGAAAGGACACCTAATGAAATATTGCAAGTCTCGAAAGGGAAAGGAAGGAGACACGCAACAAGAAAGCAATCATGAAGCGAATGTTACAGGTGATGTGTTGAAAGATTATTTGATTCTTTCGTTAGAATATATTATTGATGCCTGGGTGGTATATTCAGGGGCCTCAATCCATGCCACACCTAATAGGAAAATTTTCATGATTATGTTCAAGGAGATTTTGGACAAGCTCGATTGGGTGATGATAAACCCTGTAAAATAATTGGAATGGGTACAGTTTTCATAAAACAATAGAAAGGAAATCAATGGCTATTGAAGGAGGTAAGGCATGTTCCATATCTAAAGAAAAATATAATTTCAATAGGGCAGTTGGGAGGTGAAGGTTGTGTAACTACTTTTACAAATAAAACACGGAAGGTCACTAAAGGAGCCCTGATAATAGCAAAAGGACAAAATCTTGGTACATTGTATTTATGCATTGGTATTTCTAATTCTATAAATGCTTTAACCTCTACAGGAGTAGATATAGCATTGTGGCATCATAGGCTTGGGAAAATGAGTGAAAAGGGGATGCAGATTCTTCACTCAAGAAATTTGTTTGTAGGTTTGAAGCATGTTGATTTTAAATTTTTTGAGAATTGTGTTTATGGAAAACATAAGAGAGTTAGATTCCTCAGATTTGGGAAAGAAAAGAAGAGTGAAAAATTAGAACTTGTGCATACAGATGTATGGGGACCTGCTCAGGTAACATCTCTCCGTGGCTCTTGCTATTATGTTACTTTTATTGATGATGCAACCAGAAAAACCTGGATTTATTGTATTCGAAATAAATATGATGTATTTGATACTTTCAAGAAATGGAAAGATTTGGTTGAAAGTGAGATAGGAAAAAGGTTGAAGTGTCTCAGATCAGACAATGGAGGTGAATATTGCAACAAAGAGTTTGATGGGTATTGTTCAGGGAATGGAATTCACAGAGAGAAGACAGTTCTAGGAACACCACAAGAAAATGGTGTGCCAGAAAGGATGAAGACGACAATCATGGAGTGTGCAAGGTGCATGAGATTGCATGCAGGATTGCCTTTACAATTTTGGGTAGATGTTGTAGATACTATTGTTTATCTAATAAACCAAGGGCCTTCAAGTTCCTTGGATGGTGGTATTCTAGAGAAGTCATGGACATGTAAAAAGGTGAACTACTCATTTTTAAAGACTTTTGGTTGTGAAGCCTTTATCCACATTAATAGAAAATAGAACAAAGCCTGAGGAGAAATCAAAGAAATGTACCTTTGTTAGATATGGTGTTAATGATTTTGGTTATCACTTTTATGATTATGAAAAAAAGAAAATCATTAGGAGCAGAGATGTCATATTCAATGAAAATGTTTTGTATAAGGATCAGCTGCAAGAAAAGAAAAAAATAAAAAATAAAATAGAGAATACACAGTGCTTGATGAGATCACAGAAAAAGTGAAGGTGCTTGAAAATAATAATGATCAACAACAAGAATAAATACAACAACCAAAACAACAACATGCACCTAAAACACCTGAAAGTGGTGTTAGAATATCTACGAGGAAAAGTAAACACCCTGAATGATACTTTCCTTCATTATATTATGTATTGTTGATTGATTCTGGTGAACCAGAATGTTATGAACAAGCAGTGCAGGTAGAAACCAAGAAGAAGTGGAAGCAAGCCATCAAAGAAGAGATGGACTCCTTAGCACATAACTAGACTTGGGACTTAGTCAGGTTGCCTGCAGATAAAACAACATTACAGAATAAATGGGTTTACAGGTTTAAGGAAGAAGATGGAGGTAGAAAAAGGTATAAAGTTAGACTTGTGGTGATGGGGCTTGCACAGAAAAAGGGTATAGACTTTGATGAGATATTTTCTCCTATTGTTAAGATGACTTAAATTAGAACTATTTTAAGTCTAGTAGGAGCTGAAGATTTGCATGTTGAGCAACTAGATGTAAATACAACCTTTCTCCATGGGGATTTGGAGGAAGAGATATATGTGCAGCAGCCATAAGGATATGAGGTAAAAGGGAGAGAAAAACTAGTGTGCAGATTGAAGAAGAGCTTGTATGGCTTAAAATAGGCTCCAAGGTAGTGGTATCTAAAATTTGACGGGTTTATGTACGAACAAGGTTATACTAGATGCCACTCTGATCATTGTGCTTATTTCAAAAGGAAAAATGATGGTAGTTATATTATATTGTTATTGTATGTAGATGAGATGCTTGTTTCAGGTTCTAACATGTAGGAAATAAATGTGTTCAAAATAAAACTAGCAAAAGGATTTTCAATGAAGGATTTGGGTGCTGCAAAACAAATCCTTGGTATGAGAATAACTAGAGATAGGAAGAATCGAAAATTAACATTGTCTTAGAGTGAGTACATAGAAAAGGTGTTGAAAATATTTAATATGTAGAATGTAAAGCCAGTTAGTATAACTTTGGCTAGCCATTTCAAACTAAGTAAGGAGGTGTGCCCAAGAAATAGGAAGAAATGGCTTATATATCAAATGTTCCATATGCATCAATAGTTGGTAGCTTAATGTATGCAATGATCTGCAGAAGGCCTGATATTGTGCATGCAGTAGGAGTTGTAAGAATGTACATGAAAAATCTAGGAAAATAATATTGGATGGTGATGTAGTGGATTCTTAGGTATTTGAGAGGTACCAAAAATCAAGCATTATGCTTTGGTGGTTCAAGCATTGCTCTGCAGGGATATGTTGATGTAGATATGGTGGGTGATAGAGATAACAGGAGGAGCACAACAGGGTATGTGTTTACTATAGGTGGAACAACTATCAGTTGGGTTTCAAAACTGCAAAGTGTTGTTTCACTCTCAACAATGGAAGCCGAGTATGTTACTGCTACAAAGTCTAGTAAAGAAATTATTTGGTTACAAAGACTTCTAGATGAATTGGGTAAGAAGCAGGAGTTGGGCAGTTTATACAGTGATAGCAAGAGTGCCATACATCTTGCAAATACCTCTGCATTTCATTCCAAGACAACACATATACAGCTCAAGTATCATTTCATATGCTCAGTGTTGGAAGATGGACAATTGAAGCTGGAAAAGATACACACTAGCCAGAATCCTGTAGATATGTCAACAAATGTTGTAACCAAGGAGAAACTAAGATTTTTCTCAGTTTCAATTAGTCTTCAAGTATGATGAAGAAGATGAGAAACAAGTATGTCCAAAGTGGAGTCATTGTCCAACAAATGAAGTAATGGCGGAGTTGCTATAATTAGTCTCCAAGTGGGAGATTGTTGGGTGTGGAGCCTGATTATCTTCTTCATTCATAGGTATCACTACATTGGACCTAGTTTATAATGTGGCAGCAATGCCGCCTGTAATATTTGTGCTACAAGGAGGGTCCAAGGGGGGCAAAAGCGATCTTTAGGAGCCCCCCTCTGGTGGGGGATTAGGGGCAGTGCCCCCAAAGCTCAAAATAGATGTAAAATTGCATTGTAAAATGTTATAATTTAGTAGTCAATCTGGGGCGTTCATTAGACAGAGATCTAAAGATAAAAGTTATGTTTAATTTAGGGTTTTTTCCCTATAAGGCAACCCCTCACTATATATGAGGGAATTGTATTGCGTCTGTGTATATCTATATTCTGAGTGAGAAAGAGGGAAAAGTCTGTGAGAGAGTGAAGAGGGAATTACAATGGATCTGCTGTAGATTGTATCTCTTTAGTTTGTTGGATAATATAAAAGGAAGGACTCACTGTTTCCTATGGATGTAGCCCAAATTGGGTGAACCATTTATATCTATGTCTCTCTTGTTTTATGTGTTTTCTGTGTTTATATTTCTGCAATATATTTTATGTGTTCCATTGCTATGTAATATATAATTTTCTAACATTTTAGAGGTAGCAGGGCAGACAATTCCAAGGAAAAAGGTATGATATTCATTGCATAAAATGCAATAGAGATGGAAATGATGCCTACACATATATGTTTCATTGTGACATAATTGAGAAGGAAAGAAATAAAGAAAATTTAAAAAACCTGGTAAAGGGAAAGGAAAAGCACTCGAGTCTGCTCATTATGTTGTGGCACATTGCAACAATTGAGTATCTGAAGACTTATTCAATGCTTCACTTGCTTCATGGAAATATGCTTTCTTTCTTGATTTAGGAATAACTTTCCACATGAATTTTGAAAGATAATTATTTGAAGAATTCACTAATAATATTGATGGAGCCATATACTTTGAAGACAAGTCAAAATTCAAGCCATCATGGCTTGGCACCATCAGGCTCAAATTTCTTGGACTTCCAAACTGGGATAAAAGAATTAGATCACTCACTTTTCATGACTGGGATAAAATAATAAATACTTTTGAAGTTGCAATGAACCTCTATTTGTGGACATAACTTTTCATACAATTCTCATTATGATGAAGCTACACTTCCATTAAGTATTTTATGGCATGTTATATTTTGACATTTGAACTATGACAACCTTCATTTGTTGAAAAAAGATGGTGTTACTGGTTTTCCAACTATTCCTAGGAAACCTAGGCAATGTGATGCTTGTATCTTAGGAAAGCACCACAAATGATATTTTCATGATTCTCATTTTAGAGCACATAGAAAACTTGAACTCATTCATTCTTATGATTTTGCACTAAATTTGTCTACATATTTTGAACCAAATTCCTTCAAAGAAGTTGCCTCTCGTGATGAATGGAAAGAATATTTGTAGAAAGAATATGATTCTTTGATAAGGAACAGCACATGGAAGCTAGTTGATCCTACAATGAGAATCAAACCAATTAGCTTCAAGTGGATCTTCAATAACATATATAAAGGAGATGGCTCACTTGACTAGTATAAATCCAAGCTTATGGAAAAAGGCTTTTCACAAGAGGAAGGGGTTGATTATTAGTAAAAAAATTCTCCCAAAGAAAAATGGGCTACCATCCAGACACTCTTTTCCTTGGTAGTTCAGAATGGTTGGAAACTCCATCAAATGGATGTAAAAACTTCTTTCTTGAATAATGATATGAAATATAATGTTTTTATGTCCCAACTAGAAGGATTTTTTGTGAACGGTTAGGAACACAATGTATGCATGCTTGCAAAAGCCTTGTATGGTGACATGCAAGCACTACGAGATTGGTATGAGAAGCTGATTGAACATCTTCTGGAGATCAACTTCAAACAATATGATCTTGATGATGCAACTTTACTTGTGAAGAAAGTTAGAAAGAAATTATATATATTGTGGTGTATGTAGATGATATTTTGATGACAGGTAGCAATGAGAAATAAATTTCATCCATAAATAAGGAACTATGGAAAGGTTTTGAAATGGAAAATTTGTGTTATTTTCACTATTATCTTCTTATTGAAGTAACACATCATCTAAAGTTTATGTTCCTCTCTTAGAAGAAGTACATTGGAGATTTGTCGAAAAGGTTTGGCATGGATGAGTGATTTCCTTTTGCTACTCCAATGGAATAGAACTTAAAGCTCACATCCACTAAAGGAAGAGAATTTGAGGATGCAACAAAGTACAAGAAACTCATACGAAGTGTCAACTACTTGACTACTACTAGTCCAGGCATTTCACTTGTTATTGCAATTCTCTCTAGGTTTATGAAAAAGCCTTGTGAGGGTCATTGATCTGCTACAAAAAGAGTTCTAAATTACTTAAAGGGAACTAAAGAATCAAGTATACACCGTTGGGTTACTTCAGCCTGATTGGATACTCTAATTCGTATTTTGTTGGAGTTAAAGAAACCGGGGTATCTACTTTAGGTTATGTTATCAGTCTTCTATCAGTAGCTACCTCCTAGAGGTCACACAAACAATCAATTCTAGAAGATTCCATAACTTAGGAAGAATATGTGGCAACAACTGAAGCAACAGAGGAAATTGTGTGGCTCAAGAAAATTCTGGAAGGTTTGCAGGAGAAACAAGTACATTCAACTCCTCTTTTGATTGACAACAATTCTGCAATAAAGTTGGCCAAGAACCCACATTTTCATGATCGAACAAAGCACATAAATACCAAATGCCATCTGATTTGACATCATCTTAAGGCCAAAATAATCTACTTATGACATCTTTCCACAAATGGGCGGATTGCAGACATATTCACCAAAGAATTTGGAAAGGAAAAGTTTGAAAGATTCAGAATGATGCTTGGAATCACCAACATCCCTTTAGATTAAAGGTGGGGGGGGGATGTTGACATCGAATATTTGGGATTAGGAAATCCTATGTAAATATTGTAAATAGAGAATAAATGAAGATGGAATATGAAGAGATTTTGGGAGACGAAGACCAATAGTCTCCCTCTTCTTATATATATATCTATTTTATATCTTAATGGAAATATAACAATTTCATTTAGAGTTACTCCTGGCCTAACATTATGATTCATGAATTTCTAAATAAACAAAAATTATCTTATAATTATTCACCCACCCCTCCTCCCACCCCCCAAGTATAATTGTGAATTGAACAACAAGTACAATTAGAAAATGAGAAAGATCAATAGAAGCATTGAACCAAAAAATGATCAATGACCTCAATACTTTAGATTCTTTACTCCTCTTCTTCTCATATCTCCATTGAAAAATTACTGTATTTATATGTAGGATTTACATCTATGGAAAGTGCTACTAATCATTTTAATGTAATTGAAACTAACAAAATCAAAAGAATGATAACTTCTACTAAGGCTAATTATGAATAACCCTAATTTATTATGCAATCACTCAGAACTTGATAAGAATGTTGAAACAATGCAGTCTAAATTACAAATTACAATTAAGCAGTGTCTTCGACATTTACATCAATTGAATCTTGTCTTTGGTTTCTCATATTGAAGTATGGACCGTCATCAATCATGTTTTCTTACTTCTACTAAAAAAATATTATGGCTTGTGTCATGGAAAGTGGGTGATCATAAGCTCTAAATAAATTTAAATTTGATTTGTGGTTTTAATTATTCATTTACCATATTTTTATAATATTCAATCATCACATTTATTAAGCCTATTTTAATAATTTATTTTGTTGAAAATCGTTCATTAACATTTCATTTGGAGAAATTTTCATGCTCTATATTATTTCAAACATCTGGGGAATTTATCATGATATATTTCCAATTTGAATGTGTAACAATTCATTATCCACATAAAGAAATATTGTCACAGTAGCTTTAGTTAATTTAGTTAATTTGATCATATGGATTTCTTTTAGTTACAGAATTTTCTTTTTTATGTTTTAAAGTGTCAGGGAGAAGTCACTAAACGTAAGATTGGATATCTTTTTGCCTAAATACGTTAGGCTCTTTGGTTGTTTAGGATTTTTTATTTTAAAATAAAGATAAAATTTGAAAAATAACATTTTGGTTGTATTATCCAGAGAAAATCCACTTCCTAAAGTTAATAATTATAGGATTTTATTTGATAAATTTGAGAAACTTAAAACTTTTGAGGATGTCAAATCCTAATTTTTCCATGATTAATATTTGATATTCTTTATCATACGTATTGATTATTGTAATCTCTACATGAGTTGTTTCCTTGTATTATATAAGAGATTGTTATTTAATTGCATTTGTGAGATTTGGTAAAATTAAGTTATTTTTTAGACTAGAGTGTGCTTGATGTATTCTCTTAATTAAGTAGATTGTGTGGTTAAGATAGTCAATCTATAATAAGGCTTAGTTTTCTCTCTCTATATACAGAGAGATGATAATTGTACATGAAAAATATTTTGTATGTGTATTAGTTTCTACTCTTTATGATTTTATACAAGTACAAAGCTAGTTTGATCTTGATTCCATCATGAGAAGACCTAGGAAAATGAGAGAAATGTGAGTTTTAATCCTCCATGAATAAATAGGATTATATTATGTGAGAGTAAATTATTTATTTTTTTTGTGAGAGATTTGTTTTTAGAGGTTCCTTTCCATGTATTTTTTCCTATGTGAGGTTATGGCCACTAACTATATGTGGTAGTGAAACATTATACGTTAATGTTTTCCTTTCGAACTTTTCAACACATTCAAAATATCCCAAAGCTGGAGAATCTAAAGATCTCATCTCAATTTCCATGAAGGTAGCCTTAGAAGAAACAAAAACTCTCTCTATAGCTTTAACATTTGAGATGAGTTAACAAATTGATACCATTGAAGTGGATAATCTTAAGTAGAATTGGATGGGTTCCCTCGACATGCAAAATGAGGATACAATTGTTCACAATGTTAGAAACCTAGTTTTTGTAGATAATGGTTAATTTTAATCCAAAACACATAGAATAAACCTTTATTAATATGATAAGAGTCCTTGGGAAATACTTGAACAACATTCCTCGACATCTTCATCATCAAGGTTCACCCATTCCATCTATCAATTCTATTTCAAAGAAAATTCTACGAATGGTAGATTACAGTGTAGCTTGAATTGTGATGATACATTATCCCACTAGTTTCCATGGTGCAATAATATTACTATCTAGTTGGATCATAGACTAAATGGGAATAACACGAGTTCAAAATAATATTGGTGTGATCGTAATGATTCACTACCCAAAGAAATTTGTAGGATTTTATGTTGTTGCATATGTGCTTTATAGTTCTAAGGGGGAAGTTATATTAATCAATAATAGATAGTTTTTTAAATTATTATTAATGAAAGAGGTCATGTTGTAAGCTCACTTAGATACATTCAATATCTAGACCATTTTACTATATATCTTACGATTACACAAGAGATGGAACGCATGTATCTCAACAAACGGAAGTACATCCATAGAATGAATAATAATTTATTCATTACAAACAAATAAATGATTTAGTGGTGTGAAAAAACTATATATTTAAGGGATCAAATCAAAGAATTACTCAATATGGATGGTTTTTGACTTAGATTGAAAGTCTTGGATCTTGGAAAGAATCCCTCTTTAGTTGTAGAGACTTGCATGTGAATTGCAGTTTACTAGTGAGTTTATGGAATAGAATGTGGATTTTTTTAGTAATTGACATTGCGATATTTCTGATTCAGGAGTTTGGGTAGCAAAATTTGGGAACTTGGGAATTCAACTAAGAGCTCCACCATTAAGATGATTGAGAGAAAATTTGACAAAGTTTGTTGATCATAACTTTACCACACAAAGATCATGACAACTACCCATTATGGAACAGTGTTGAAGATATTAAATAGTACTTATCTTCTGCTCAATATTTGACATTCCTCATCACATTTATTGATTAATGTTAGCCCCAAAGGTTAGCTCAATTGGTTGAGTTCTCATAGTTAAGCACCTCTACTATTGATAGGTATCAAGTTCAATTGTCTCGATGCTCTCAGGGTTAAACTCCATGTTTGAGCCAATAAGAAGTGATCCCTTTGGGTGGATTTTCCTAGAATAATATTTTGTGGATGTAGTGAATCATCGATCTGTAGGGACCATGAACCACATAGAAAAAAATATTTTGAAATTATTGTAATATTTAGTGACTATTACAATATCTACTATTATTTTTATGATATTGTTAGTAGGTTGGATTTAAGATATTTGGTACAACTAAATTATCTCCTACATTAGCATATGGTCGAGGTTTTCGGTCAACTAATTACATTTTGTAGCTAAGAAAGTCAATCCATATTAAGGCCTACCTTGTTATATATATATGATATTGTGTGATGGTTATAACCTATATTGACATATAAATATGTAATATCATGTGATAATAAAATAAAAATACTTATAATGACAGGCATGTCTATCTTGAAATATTGTTTCTAGATTCGTAATTTAACTATTAATAATGATTAGGTGGATGGTGGCAATCTGTCTTCCATGGAATATTCTAGAATATTTGCAATATACACAAATCAAAGTTGAGAGTTATCTGCAATATGATTATGCCATTTTTTTATTTTAATTAAATTGATTAATTAAAAAATGTCATATGAGTAGGTGTCATATAAAATGAGATATGGTTTTCTGGGCATCTGGTGTTGATAAACCGTGGTATTAGGTCATGGTATTGTAATGAAGTCTATTTACATATTAGGAATCTCCATGATAAAGTGAGAGTAAATTTTCATGGATACGAATCTTGTTCCATGTTTTTTTAAATGTATATATGTTTAACTTATATATTAATTCCATTTATAATAATAATAATAAAGTTACAATTTAATTATTTTATGATTTTTTCTAATATTAACTATTTTGACAATTTGAAATGTATTATGTGTAAGTGCTTAGATGATTATTATGGATTGATTCCCATCCAAATTTACCAACCATTTAATTTATATAGCTAAGCTAATTTATTATATATTAAAATTAACTTTTATATATACATAAATGCTTATTTTCTACAGTTTCATCTTAAACTATAAGTGGTAACAATAATTGTTTTTGGTGTTTTGGTCAAATGACATGCATACTATATCAAAGAACTTTTGATAAGCATATTTTATCCAATTCATGATTCAAATTTAGCTTTGACACCACAAGGTCATAGGTCATTTTCTATAGGGTTTGGAGATTTTTCAATATTTTTTCCAGCCTAATTTTCCCATAGTACGGTAGGGATTTGTTGGAGTCATAACTTTGAGTTGTGAACTAAACATAATCATAGTGCACCAAGGTTATTTTAGGGTGTTGAATATATATATGCAATCAAATACCATTAAAATATTCAATGACAAAAAACTCGAAAACTTATAATAGTTAGACAAGGCCAAGCCACAAGATTTTGGCTTAATTTAAAATGTGGAATAGGTTTAACAACATTTAAAGTTTTAGTTTAGAAATTAAAATGAATGTAATAATAAAATAATAATTTCATTTTAAGATTATAATAACCATCCTAGATCCATCTCAACGCTGGATCAGAAAGCATGGAGAGAGATCAAATCACTTGAGATGCAAACCTCTTTTACAATGGAAAGAGATTCAATCACTTGAGATGCAAACCTCTTTTACAATGGAAAAATATTCAATCACTTTTGGTGCATGGTAGGTTTGAAGTTAAGATGGATCTAGGCTAATTTAAGTTCACCCTTTAAATACGCTCTATTCCATATGAATACCACTAGTCAATATCATGGTTCATTTTTATTTTTATTTTTATTTTATTTTTATAAGGTTATTTTTAGTTTTACCTAATTATTGTAAATTTTGTTCTATTTTCTTTTATTTTCATTTTTAATTTTATGTAATTTTACGTAGACAATTTTTTAATTAATAATTATACTTAATCATTTTATTTATTTCTTAAATTGTCTTTTATTTTTATTTTTATTGTTATGTAATTTGACTGAGTCAAAATGTTTACATAATATAACATCACATCACATAAAATAACCTTAGAACATCTCTTCCATACTAGACTAGAGAGCACATCTATGCACAATATTAATAAGATTAAATTGTCTATAACTTTCTTTTTTAACAATTATTTATTAAAATTTACTAAAATATACATTTTAAAAAAATTAACTTATAACCTCTTCTCTTAACCATTAAACTGTATATATACTTGAAAAGCATTCAACATTATCATTGCACAAAATATTATCTAACACGCCTATTTCTTCATTCATAAAGTTTAGCCAATTTTTGTTCCAACTCGACATGTTCTCTTCGTCTCATATTTTTAGTCATGGGGACCAAAAGACACCATTATTAGTCCCTGCCTGGGACTATTAGCGATCGATCGATCGCTGACTGAGCATTAGTTCATAGTTTGACCGTTTTATTTTCAGTGTTTTGGCATTTTAACCTAAGTTTAATGCTCAGAATTTTGATTCAACAAAATTTTAACCAAAGTTTTGGCTTGGAAAATAATTGGGGTCTTATTACAGCCTTCACATTGTTTGATGCAAAGTAAGGTTGATATGCCAACATTTTAAACACAACTTAGTTTGTCCTAAGCTTTTGGTACTGTTCTGCGTGTCCTGCATGCAAGACAGATGTTTGCATATGGTTGAAGTGCGCCAGAGATTTGGATATCGTTGAAGTATGCAGGGGCGTCCACGGTGGTCTAGAAATGGTTTCTCCGGAGTAAGTTCGAGGATACCCAGAAGAAGATTTCTCCTGCACAGGTGCAAAATGGTGCCGACATGGAAGGTTAGCTCTGCAACTTACGTTAATGTTTTGTATTCAAACACTTTCCTTCCCTCTGAGTTCAACACTAGAGGTTTCCATTTAATCACCACGGTGAGTTTTCCTATTCCGAAATTTTTTCAACCCTTCAATTCTTCCATGTTTATTGCTTGGACATTTAACGGAATTGAAGGCAGTGACTGCAAGTCCATCAACCGCACAAAGTGTCGACCAGCTAGTTTGAAGAGCAGAGGAGCAGAGAGTGTCGAGCAGCAGGATCTGTGAAGGGGGGAGCTTCAGGTTTACAACTTGTAAGTTCCATTTTACAATGAATTAATATTACTTTCCACGATTACAGCAGTTCCACGATTACAGTTGTTTTTGTTCATGGGATTTCTTTGGTTTGGCTTCGACCAGTTCCCAAAGATGACGACTCGGCCCACAGTTGTTTCTTCCACAGCCACAGAAGAAGGAAGAGATGCGAAGGAGCTACTCCATTGCTATCTTCCGTATTTTAATTTCCAAGGCAACAGGCTAGGGATTCGACCATGGAGCTCTATCTCCATCTCAATCAATTCTGCGACGGGAATGCTCCAGGCAAGAGATTCTCTACCATTTAATTTGAAAACTTTTAAGGTTTACAGCTTGCATATGCTCCAGGCGCTTTTATTGAATTTTTATTACCATTTTGACATATACATTTTGTGCTTTTATTGAATTTTTATTACCATTTTGGTATATGCATTTTTCTCTGTTAGTTGCTAATTCTGTTAGAAGCGTATTCTTATAGGCATTTCGATCTATGCTTTTTTAAAGGTCTCCGAAATTTGTGCAACCTCTATAATTTTGTAGTTTCTTCACCATTAAAGGCCATAAACTTTTCATTGAAGTCCGCTAAATGTTAGAAAATTTGGTGGCAGCAATTCGATAAGTTGAGTCAATGTGCCTGCTGTTTCAAAAATCTATCGCTTTTAGGTGTCTAATGACCTTCTGCGTCTACGGAAGTGAAGTATGTTGTGTGTGCATGGCCAAGACTTTGTACACCGTTTTCCTTGTGAGTCGTTCTTCTGCGTCTACAGAAGTGAAGTGTGCTTTGTGTGTATGGCCGAGACTCTGTAGACTACTTTCCTTGTGAGTTGCTATGATGATCTCCGCATCCGATCAGATTAGCTTGGATTTTGTTTCAGTCGTTTTGTTGCCAGGATTATCAATATTAATCACACACGCAACTGCTGTTACAGGCCGTGTTAGGAATAACAACAATGCATCCAAGATGAGAGTTAGATTCCTCACGAAACAATATTAATCACGATTCCTCACGAAACAATATTAATCACGCACGCAACGGCTGTTACAGGCCAAGTTTAGGAATAAGAACAATGCACCAAGATGAGAGTTAGATTCCTCACGGAACTTACAACAAGGCATCTGCCAAGGCCATGCTTATTCCTTTTTTAAGGTATGCCAGGTCAAAGTCTTTATTGTTCTTGACTTGCCACATAAAAATAGCCGTAGTCTAGGGATGCGTAGTTTGTTAGGAAAATAATGCAAATTTTGGTAATGCTGAAATTTTTGGAAATATAGGTTACAAGGTTTTGATGGTGTTAATCTAGATCCACTATATAAAAAAACACATTCTAGCCGCAAGAGTATGATTCTCTTCCTTTCTGGTTTGTGAAATCCATATAACTAGCTTTGATACTGCTTTTCCTTGTGAGAGTTTTTGAGCAGAGAAGCATATTTTGTTTAAGATATTAAAAAAGAAAGAAAGAAAGAAATATTTTAATATTTATAAAGCTAAAAATAGTCTATAGCATAGATTGCTTTTTATTTGATTGATGTATTTTTTCAATTTTGTGCATAGATTCATCTTGAATACGGATGTAACTTAAACTGAGAGGATCTAATTTCTAATTTCTTCACGTGAATTTTTTTTATAAAACTACATTATTTAAATATTTTGCATAATTATTTAACGAATTAATAACATTACATATCATACTAAACTATAATATCATTTCCCCTCCATATATTAAATGTAAACTCTATTAAAGAAGTTAAACATTTTGAATTAAATTTAATAAACTTTTAAGGACTTTTTATCAAATTTTCTAAAATATGAAGTATAATATTACTTTAGAACAAAATCATAATAGTAAAGATCAAAAAAACCTTTGCCTTCCTGAAATTTTCAAATGCATTTTTCATTATTAACCTCTTAAAAACTAAGAAATTTAATCTCTTTTATAAATGAAATATAAAAAAATTATTAAAACATAAATATAAATTGAAATTTAATCTCTTTTATTAATTTTCCAATATTGTTATTAATAGCTAAAGTTTTTTCTCAAACCAGTTATTTCATAAAATATTAAATTTATGGAACCTGTCACTACATGTTGAAGCGATAGAATTCAGGTTGTCACTACAGGTTGAAGCCATAGAATTCAGGCGAAGTTTATTTCTCAGGCTTATTAATGCGGTCATATTATATATGTTTATCATTAAATTTATACCTGTTTAAATTTAATAATCAGATGTATACAACTTGAGTATACGACTGCATTAATATGGTCCATATTTTTAGTCATCTTTATAGAATGTGCCAAATCGCCATCAGTCATATTTCTCTGACAATATATCTGAGATAATGCAGTTGTATTTTGTTTCCTCCGATGACTAAAATTATACAGTTTTTTTTCGTGCTGAAAAATAAATCCAGTCACAACATTTCTCTCTTTGGCATCACATAATGCATCACTGTAAACAAAACTTTCTTTCTGTGCCTAGGCTTCGTCGTGTCTGGTTCAGATCTGTGGTTGTTAAGGACAGGATTTGGTGTGTGCCACAATTACAGGGGAATTATAGCTGGGCAAAATTCCAGGCTCCCAAATCTTTAGAGATCATGCTGTGATTGTCTGATACCTGTACCAATTATGCCCTCAAATTGTTTACACAATGACAAACAGTATTATTTTTCAGAAACTCCTTTTCATTCGGATTAGGTTTTTGCCATGAATATTAGTAATCTGTCAACATTTAGATTAGGTTTTTGCCATGCTTCATAGTCCATGAAGAGTTTGAGGCCAAGCATCAGAAAATGTTCATTTTCAGAAACTCCTTTTCATTAGGATTAGTTTTTTGCCATAAATATTAGTAATGTGTTAACATTCAGATTAGGTTTTTTGCATGAAGATTCTGACAACATTCATATTAGTTTTTTGTCATTTTTAGAATTCACTATCTTGAATGTTGTTAGTTTTTTGCCATAAATATTAGTAATTTGTTAACATTCAGATTAGTTTTTTGTCATCTTTAGAATTCACTATGTTGAATGTTGTAACCAAACCAAAAAGTTAATGTGAGTAAACTAATGCTAAAGAGTCAATTTATAAAATAACAAGAATCAAGTGTTTTTTAAAGTAAATTGGCTCTTCACCGTGGCATCAGGGACCAAACCAAAAAGTTAGTGATCGATTGAAATTTCAAACATTATCCTTGCATCTTGCCGTTGATACATAGAGGAGCCTGAGGTTTTCTCAAGAGAGAGGTTACACTAGCTCTAAAGGAACCTGAGGTTTTCTAGGTTCAAGATTTTTGTTTTCAGAATATATGATTCTCAATACTGTTAATTTCTGGTATGTTTTTTCTTAATTTCACACAACAGGTTAACTCTCTGTTAATGTTAAGGTATGCGCTCATCAAGTTTTTGTTATTTTGTTTCCTTTGTAATTTGCAAATTAAAGCATACGAACAGTTCCTATATTGTTCTGTTTGGTCAATCGTCAAAAATTAAAAGCAAGCATGTTAGATAACTCACATCTCACATCTTTTCTCGAAGCTTCTCAAATTCCTGTTGTTCTATCGCTTATTTTTGAGTGCTCATAACTCATGACAATGCAAGTGATGTTATAAAGGCAATATACAACATTGGGCAACATGTTTAACTAGTGAAATATAGATTTCAATAGACAATCTATTATTATTTTATTTCACAAATGCAATCAACAATAATGTTAACTTTAAAAAATATTCTTAAAGTTATGGTGCATTTTTTCATTTTGTCTTTCCACTGCTTCTTTTTGTTAACTTGCAGAAATATTCTTAAAGTTATGATGCGTTTTTTCATTATGTCTTTCCACTGTTTCCATTTCCAATTCCTTTGTTATTTATAAATATTACTTGTTGCTAGAAATTTGATATTTGTTTGGCAACATAATGCAAGAGCCTATTTTTTTAATATATATATTTTGTTCGAAACAATCATCTTCACTTTTTGCTAATTTGATCAATATTTTTTGCAAAGTTGTAGAAGACAATTGCAGAAGGAAAGTCTGGTAAACAATTGCAAATGATGGAAGAAATAATAGATGTTGACAGTTACAAATTCAGATTACAATGCATTTCCCATAGCTATTTTGTTACTATGTAATATTTGCATCCACTGTGAAATGATTTACGGCTGAGAGTACCTGCCTGCCTTGAGTGACTTATATGAATTACTTATTTGTGGTTCAGTCCATTTATTCCTTGACCTTTGCCTCCCATCCTCTCCAAACTTGGGACGATTTCCGCCAGGCCAACTTTTCCAAGTTCTGCAATTCCCTGCAGACCCCGGCAGGGACTACCGCCATGCCAGTGGCTCCTTGTTAAATATAAGCATTATCCAAACTTCCTTCCTATTTTAACTTATCTCCTAATCACTTTCTCTTTCCGTAATATTGACTGTTGTCCTGTATAATTCTACGTAAGATCTTGAAGCTACCCCACCAATATCGCAATTCTAACCTAAAGTACTCTTCTCTATGTTTCTGAATCCATGCAATAGAGACTTAAAAATGTCACCACTTACACATTGATTGATGTAAGAGCATTAGAGCTTTCAAGTCATCAATATTTTTGGACATTTAACATGGAAAATGAATTTTATTTCCTCATTGTAAATAATTTTTGTTTCTTTATTTCTTAAAGAACTATGTATAGAGATAAGGCAGAATATATAATATTTTAGTGTGAGAATATATCTTGAAAACCATGAGAGATTATAGGGATAGATTGATTTATTTTAGAATTTAGAAAAGTATGATTTATGGAATGATTTTAGGATTTAGGAAAATCTCGTTTATGGAGTGATTTGTGGGTGATTTATAGAGTGCTTTTTGCATATAAAAAATCTATTGCATTTTTAAATTGTACTTATTAGAAGCCTATGGACAATGGAATGAATAAAATGAATGTGAGATCACGCCAGGAGAGGAATCAAGCCTTTTTTAATTGTTATGTAATTATATGGACATGATTTTATTAATGAAAGGAATTTTCGTTATGTTCACAAATTGTGTCAGGATATATGTGTGAATGAAGAATTCCAATTTTATGCGTAATCTAGAATTAAGCAGAGTTTTAGATATTATATGTGGTTTAAAATTAAATTATATGAGATTAAAATATCACAAGTGAGGATGCACAAGTTTTTTGTATGTTTCTTTTATTTAAAGAACAAAGAACGAGATTAAAAAGTGATTAAAGGCGTATGGGAGCCTTGATGCTAGTATTGCATTGACATCGGAGAAGTAGAGTCAAAATTTACAGGAACGGGTGAATTTTCCTACATCAAAGAATTTTTCTTCCACAATATTTTTCAGGAAATGTTGTAAAATGAATGTGAATGCAAAGATGCATATGGAGTGGATTCATGAAATTAGTGTTAGTGTCAATTTGGTTCCATTAAATGGCGTTAGAGCATAAAATAATTTTTGTGCATAGTATGAAGGAAAATTCAGGGGATCTAGAGATATCAGAATAATTTTATGTGATAGTATGGAGGAAAAATTAGAACAAGATTAATACAATAGCAAGTAAATGGTTTTGGTTTTTTTTTTTTTTTTAATTTGTGGATATTGATGACATGTAGTAGTAATGAAGAAGAAGGATGTGATGAAAATTTTTATAGCTAGCACAACTATGATGGAGGAAAAAGAGTGAGTGCAAAAATATGAAGAGAGAGGTGTGCTCGAAAAGGGTCTAAGATGAGGGGACAATGAATGCTAATAGTCTAAGCTCATAGGAGAAGTTTGGAGAGGTATGTTTAGAGATAAATATGTTTGCTATTGTAGAGGTGACATATAGGTCATAGTCGGCAACGAGAAACTCACGAATGGGGAAGATGAAGATCACTATGGGAAGTCATTTGAAGATTTCAAAGAGAAGCAATAGAGATGCCAAAGTTGTTGGCATAATGAAAATGAGTGATGAATAACACAATAGGGAACTAATTGAGATAAAATCATGATTGAATGTGCTTACAAATCCACTACAAAAGAATGAGGAGAACCAAAGGTATGGGTGGATCTTGAGTAAAATTTTGAAGTGGCATGTTGAACAATTATAGGCCAAGAAATAGAGATAGAAGTTGAGACAAAAGTTGAAGGAATAACTCAAATATATTGAGTGTGAGGAGGCAGTTCAAAAATGTGAACATGAACACGGAGATATCCATGGAGAAGTTAACAATGTTGGTGGAGATTTGATGTTTGAGACATCAAATGAGGATAAAAAGCCTTATGTTTTTCTTCATGGTGTGTTTATGGTTACAGGTGTTATTGATGATGAATAACCATTCCAAGTTGTCATGAAGAAAGAGGAAGATAGAGGAGAAAAAATACCATTCCAAGTTGTCATGAAGAAAGAGGAAGATAGAGGAGAAAAAATACCATTTTTTTTCTTAGTAGAGAAGAGGAGTAATACTTGAATGAGATATTCATAAGGAATGATGTGCCAAAGGCAAAGAAAAATTTTAGTCTTCACATTGATTGTGTGAATGCAGGTGAAATAGAAGTGATTATTAGCTTTTAAACTTATGCAAATGGAATAGTAACCAAGGGTGAACAACTTGCAAAAGTTGTTGTGAGTGAGGATGAAACAAAGTCAAAGGGGGAAGATTTTACTAGAATCATGGAGACAAAGCTCAATCAACATATTGAAGTAAGACAGAGAGTTCAGAGAGAAAATTTACAAGCGTGGAATGAGGTTGACAGTGTATTTTTTTCGCTGCATGATTTTAATTTGATCACTTTCTTGGCCATAAAATTCTCACTTGGAATGGTGAGAAAAGACATGGTCAAGACAAATGTCTTGCAATTAGAAACAAGAGTCGAATTATGGTTTAATTTTTGAACTAAGTGTAGAAGTACAACAACATGAAAAAGTCGATGATCAACAACAAAAATATGTATGGGATCCAAGAGGACGTCAACAACAACAACTCATGGTCATGATACCATGAATTTTTTTTTACATTGGGAGTTTGATGCAGGAGCATTAGAGATTCCAAGTCATAAAGATTTTTGGAGATTCAACATGGAAAATGAGTTTTATTTCATTCTTGTAAATACTTTTAATTTCTTCATTTCTCAAATAATATAGATAGAGATATGATTTAGTAGATAATATTTTTAGGAAGAAAATATGCCTTTTAAGACATGAAACATTTAGGAAATAAATCATGAGAGGTTGTACGAGAAACAAAAATCTTGGTAGCAATTAGAAAGTTGTTAGGATAAGAAAAAGTTTATAAATAATAGAAACTAATGGGGTTATTTTAGGATTTAGAAAATATATGGATAGGAAAAATGATATCAATAAGGAAAAAGCGAGTCTACCATGAAAAACATGAGTGATTTGTGGATTTATTTATGGATCTCGGAAAATTGATTTTGTCTCCATATGTTATTATAAATATTGTAAGGGTAAGGGGGAAAACTAATGACCAAATGAATATGAAATTAGGGCACAAAAACTGAATAGAGAGAATTAGCATATTTATGTACAAAGCTAGTTTAATGAATGAGAGTTAATGCATAATTGTAAATCTAAGAATTTTCTTTGAAGTGTGATCTGATTATTTGATTTCAAAGAAAGCATGAAAACATATTTTGTGATTGACATATCAATCCAATACAATAAACTTTGGATCATTGAATTAGCACAAATTTGTGGATTATTAGTTTTGTGACTGATGGAAAAGATATCATTTTTTGTTATTTTTAAGATTGCAAGTTTGTGGAATTGGACATAGTAGGAAAAGTCAAATTTTCTTGAATCAAGTTTATTATTTTTATTTTCACAATTATGCATGAACTCTTAGTCATTAAACTAGTTTTGTACATACATATGCTTAGAGGCATTAATTTTCTCTATTCACTCTCTATGGCCTAATTTCACATTCATTTGGCCATTAGTTTTCTCCCTTATTCTTACAATATTTATAATAACATATGAAAATAAAATAAATTTTCCTCGATCCATAAATCAATGCACAAATCACTCATCATTTCGAGGTATAATCACTTTTCCCTTCTTGACAAAATCTTAATTATCCATAGCTTTTATAAATCCTAAAAGAACCCCAATAGTTTCTAAGATTGCTAAACCTTTACTTATCCTAACAACTTGCTCATTGCCACCAATATTTTTTTCTCCGATAATCTATCATGACTTATTTCCTAAATTTTTCATGCCTTCAAAGATAATTTTTTTCCTTAAAAATATTATCCACTAATTCTTATTTCTATGTATAGTTCTTTAATAAATAAAGAAAATAAAATTATTTACAGTAAAGAAATTAAATTCCTTTTCCATGTTGAATTTGCAGAAGATTGATGAATTGGAACCTTTAATGCTCATAGATCCGGTATCACATATCCAAACAAATATATGTGGTAAAATAGATATTTGTGGGGTTTCTTCCCCTTGTTTTTCACTAAAGCAAGCACCAGTTTTGTTTAATGAATTGCCACGTTGAGATAAATTATAACCTTTGACAGAAACATTGACTCTTTGAACCAAACAATAATGTGATGGTTCGATGATGCATTCAACGACAAGATTTATTAATGGTGACCATAGTCAATGAGAGGTTGTAAAATAAATTTTTGTTTGACATCTCTAAAGCACGGCTCCACAAATTTTTTTCTACGACTGTTACGTCTCCGTTTTTGCAGAGTTAAAATTCCATGGCTTGTGACTCCTCATTTTTGCAGGTGGCTAGTTTCATAGCACTAAATTTTTCTTTGATATCTCTGAAGCACAACTCCACAATTTGTTTTAAGGACTGTTATGTTTATGTTTTTGCAGAGTTCAAATTTCATGAATTGTAACTCCTGATTTTTTCTGGTGGCTAGTTTCGTAGCACCTCTTCAGCTGTTAGAGTGTTTTTGTTTGAGTGTTTTTGTTTGAATAAGAAGTGGAATGGTTCAAAAGCATGGGTGAATTCATGGATTTTAACTTTGAATCACCTAGCACATAACACTTCATTTTCACTTCTATAGTCAGTTAAGCTACACTAGGGATTATATCTTAATTTGATATTTTTTAGAAATTAGAAGAATTAATGTATTAATGTTTAATTTTTTAAGTTGGGATTTATTAGGCATTGCAAGGATTAAATTTATTATTGTGAATTTTTTTATAATTTAAATTCATGTTATATATTAATTAAATTTCATTAAAAAATAAAAATTCACAAATTTGATTTCTTAAGGTGTTTTGTTTAATAAATCTTGGTTTAAGATGGATTTAGGATCGGTATTTTTTAAATTGTTATCATGTACATATGTAAATGTGCCATTGTTGTTGTTGTTATTATTATTAGTCTTTACTTCACTAAGGACTATAGCATTTGCCTCGCATCAAAGTCTTTGACTTTCAATATTTTTCTGATTTTATTGCAATTTTAACCGAAGTTTGGACAAAATGCTTAATATTCTTATTTTCCCCCTAAATTCAAAATTAAATTTCTGATTTTATACTAGTCTTATTTCTAATTTTTGATTGGTTGAACGAGCTTTGATGGAGCATAATTCTCTTGTTGAAGGGAATTTTACTTTTTCTATTTGTCAATGATTGACAAAACAATTTATAAATTAGGAAAAGGGTAATTTTCAGAGTGGCGATAGCATAGGTGAGTGCGCTAACACTTAAAATGAGATTGACACTATTATGCAACTACACTATCCAATGATGCCAAAACTGACGCGGTTCTAGGTGGTGGGTGTAGGTTCTAAACCTGTACATGAAATTAATTGCATACAAATTCCAAAAACAAAAAATAAACAATGGCAAGAACATAAAACATAAAACATATATAAATACATATTTTCCCCTGGATCCCAAACTCAAGACTATCAGATTAACTTTTCATTATGTTCCTTTTAATGTTACAATACATATATATACATGCTGAAGCATCCATGAACCCCACTCCATTACCCTTGGATTACAACATAATTGTAGTTCCCTTGACTGGATCTACAAAATACCATGGGCAGAAAACTATCATGCCCAAAACCATGTGTGAAATCTATGCAGAAAACCATAGGTATGTCCGCCTACCTAATATAAGGTCCAAAAAAAAATTCTCAGAGGGCTACCACCACCTCGACAACACCCACCGCAACTTACAGGGGGGTTACTACCCCCCTATGAACTCCTCATGCATGGGGTAGTTGTGGAAAGAATATAACACAACCCAACATTCTCCCACTTGTTGTTTTCTTTCCACAAGGGGGCACATGAGAGCTTACTAATTGATCCAACCTTGCAATGCCCATTGTTTATCTACACCAAGAGAACTTCTCAGTTCTCATAGACTTTGTCAATGCATCTGCAATGTTCTTCAAAGTGTCCACCTTTACCAGCAACACCTTTTTGTGCTCAACCATATCCCTCAAAAATTGATACTAAACATCAATTTGCTTTGTCTTCGAATGATAAGCATGGTTCTTCTCCAAGAAAATTACACTTTCGCTATCACAGTCTATCCCTATAGCTTGTTGTATAAACCCCATATTTGAACACAATATCTGCAACCAAATTGTTTCCTTGCTTACATGAGTGGCTGCCATGTATTTTGGTTGTGTAGTTGAAAGTGTTACTACAAACTATCTCTTACTCATCTGACTAAATGCACCTCCAAATAGGTTAAACACATACCCCCTTGTAGATCTTCTCTGATTCAAATCTCCAGCCTAGTCTACATAAACAAAGCCACATATGTCAAAAAATTTACCTAATGTGTGTCTTCCTTGGTAGCAAAAACCCATAATCACTAGTGCCACATAAATACCTAAAAACCCACTTCACTGTTGTCCAATGCTCCATCCCTGGTTTTGACATAAACGTACTCAATACTCTCACTTCATGTGCAATGTTTAATATAGTATAAACCATTACATTGATCAGACTACTGACTGCACTTACATATGGAACATGGGACATGTCCTCTTCCTCTTCTTGTGTCTTCGGACACTGTTCAACAGATAACTTTACACCTACAGGAATAGGAAACTTCATCAGTTTACTATCCTTCATATTAAACCTTTGTAGTATTATCTCAACATACTTCCTCTATTTTGAAGAGAGCTTCCTCTTTGCTCGATCTCATTCAATTTCAATGCCCAAAATATAGTTTGCAACTGTTGAGTTGTGTTATATTCGTTCTGCGACTAGCTCACGTAGATTACGGGGGGACAGAGCCCCCCCTTTGTTATGCCAACTACATAACAGAGGGGTCATAGTGGATTTGAGGGGGGTGGTTAGCCCCCATCTATGGAGTCCAGGGCAGTGCCCTTGGGAATTTTTTTTTGAACCTTATATTAGGTTGGCTGGACCTACCTATGGTTTTGTGCTTGGTTTTCAGACATTGTTTTGGATGCAATGGTTTTCGGTCCATGGTTTTGGACGCGATGGTTTTCGGTCCATGGTATTGGATGCTTCGACATGTATAGATATGCATTTTAGCATTGAAAGGAACATAATGAAAAATCAAGCTGGTAGTCCTGGTTTTGGGATCCAAGCGAAAATCTCTGTCTAATGTGTTTTATGTGTTATGCTCTCACATTGTTTATTTTCTATGTTTTAGAATCCGTATGTAGGTAAATTATGTATGGGGTTAAAACCTACAGCAACACCAAGGTCTTTCATGTCAAATTTGGAGTACAATTGGGTCTTCAAATCCTAGGTAATTGTTTTGTCATTTCCAACTAGCAACATATCATTCACATACAAGACCACATAAATAACACGGTCACCAATTAATTCAAAATACACACAGTGATTTTCTTTGCTTCTGGTGAAGCCAATTCCCTATATAAATGTATCAAATTTCTCATACCACATCCATGGTGATTTTTAACCCATAGAGAGACTTTTTTAACTTGCATACAAGTTCTTTCTTACCCTTCACCACAAAGCCTCCAGGTTGTTCATGTAGATCTCTTCTTCGAGATTCCCGTGAAGAAATGGTGTCTTCACATCCATATTCACTACCTCAAAATCAAAAGCAATAGCAACAGATAAAAGTAATCTAATAGAAGCTACCTTAGCAATAGGAGAAAAAATATCAGCAAAATTAATTCCCGACACCTGGGAATAACCTTTTTCTACCAACCGAGATTTACATTTCTCCACCTTTCCTTCTGAATTCATATTTTTACTAAACACACATTTGCTTTGCCTTCCAGCTAGCAACTCCACCAGATCCCAAGCCTCGTTTTTATGAAAAGATGCAATTTCATCAGCCATGGCCTCTTTCCAAAGTTTGCCATCCTCTGAACCTACTACTTCCATCACAGTTCTGGGATCATCTTCATTAATAGATAAAGAAAAAATTGAACATAAATTAGATGGACTATACCTTTATGGTTACCTTCTTTATCGAACTGATCTTCTCACAATCGAAGTTTGTGGCTCTTCATCTTCTAATTCCTCTTCTGTTGTAGAGTGTGATTCTTCCTCCTTTAGCTCAAACTCTATCTTTTTAGGTTCCTTTGGTAGGACTTCATGTTTAATAATATCTTTCACCTCTCTAAAAACCACATCTTGGTTGTACACAACGTTTCTTGTTTATGGTTCCAAAGCTTATAACCTTCTAAAACATCCTTATACCTAATAAAGATGCACCTTTCAGATTTACTATCCAACTTTGTTCTTTTCATCTTTGGAACATGTACATATGCATCACATCCAAATACCCTCAGATCTGAAAGAGAAGGTTTCTTACTAATCCATACCTCTTATGGAGTCTTACCCTCCAACACTAATGAAGGTGATTTGTTGACCAGGTAACATGTAATCTCCACCACCTCTGCCCAAAATTCTTGTCCTAACTCGACACCACTGAGCATTCTTCTTGTATTTTCCATCAACGTCTTATTCATTCTTTTTGCAACTCCATTTTTCTTAGGTGTGTATAAAGTAGTCTTCTGCGATGCTATACCACACTTTTTACATAACTATTCGAATTCCTTCTTGCAAAACTCTCCACCGTTATCCTTCCTTAGCACCTTTATCTTCTTCTTTTTCTGGGTTTCCACCAGAGCCTTTAATTCTTTAAAACTGTCAAAGAATTCAGATTTCTTCTGGAAGAAATATATCCTTATATTCCTTGAGAAGTCATCTATAAATGATTCAACCTGTGCACAAACAAATCACTGTGCAAAAACTCTAATATCGATTTCGTCCTCATATCACCAAAGGGGAAACTCACCCGATTCTGCTTCCCATATACAAAATTTTCACATAATCAAAATCCAGAGAGCTATTAGACATACCTTCTACCAGACCATTGCCATGAAGTATTCGAAGGCCATTCTCTCCAATATGTCCAAGCCTTTGATGCCATAGCATGGTCTTTTCCGAGACCATTAGATTTTCTCCTCCACTTTTAGGAACCACAAAATTGTAATACCCATCAATAGTAGTTCTACCTTAAAGATTTATAGTGTTCCAATCCAAACTCCCTACATCAATACCAGTGCTCCCCGAACCATCTTGCAGGTATCTTTCTCGAACACTATTTTTGCACCTCCATCATTCAACTTGTTTACAAAAATCAAATTTCTAGCCAATGTAGGAATATGCAGAACATCTGGAAGTGTTCTAATCCTTCCACCTTGCAACTTCAGCTTGAATTTTCCACGACCAATGATTTTATCATTCTTATCATCCCCCAAGAAGATATCACCACCATCATATTTCTCATACTCATAGAACCACTCTCTATGGGGAGTGAAGTGAAAGGATGCACCTGAGCCAATCAACCATGCCCCATGATCTACATGTGTACTTGAAGAAGAAGCAAAGTACACATCCCCACCTTCATCTGAGGTGGTTTTCGCCTCTGTAGAAGGAGAATCATCAGGTCCCTTTACTTTCTCAGGCGCTTTAGATTTACAATCCCTTTTGAAGTGCCATTCCTTTCCACATTTCTAGCACCCCTTTACATGCTTTCCTAGTGATTTAGATCTCCCACTTGAGGACTTAATTTTTTTTTATATTATGGGACCATCCTCATACAGAAATGGCATCACCATTTTGGCCCTCCATATTTTCCCATCTCATCTCCTTCAACAACAAGGATGAGACTATTTCATCAAACTACAAGGCATTTGCATTGCTACCTATTGCAACAACCAGACTATTCCACGAATCTGGTAGAGAATACAACAAACTGATGCACTTATCTTCATCTAAAATTTTAATATCAACAGATAATAATTGGCTTTCCACAATATTAAATGCATTCAAATGCTCTCTCTCCGAGTCTCCATCTTTCATCCTCATGTTATACAACATTTTTTGTAGGAACAATTTATTGATCGGAGACATAGATTGGTACAAAGTCCCTAACTTGTCCTAGAAATCCTTCACTGAAGCTTCCCTTGATACATTCTACAATACTGAATTTGGGACACACAATTGTATTGTGCTCTTTGCCTTCTGATCCAACTTCTCCCGATCTTCAGCTGACATTGTTGTTGATTTAGTACCTGGATCTATTGCAATCTAATGATCTTTATCCACCAGCAGATCCTCCATCTTGAGTTTCCACAACTCAAAACTTTGAGCATTAAATTTCTCAATCTCTATCTTTCCACTACTCTCCATATTCTTTCACCATAAGAATCGATCCCACAAATCTCCCACTAAACAATGTCTACCATAGGCTTGAGAAAAAACCCCTCAGTATAAAGGCATCCCCTTGAAGAAAAACAAAATATGATACCAAATGTAGGTTTTAACCCTGTACAAAAGTTACCTGCATACAAATTCTAAAAATAAAAAATAAGCAATTGCAAGAGCATAAAACATAAAACAAATGCAGACAGAGATTTTCCTCTGGATCACAAAACCGAGACTATCAGATAGATTTTTCATTATGTTCCTTTCAATGTTACAATACATATATAGACATGTCGAACCATCCATAAAACCCAATCCATTAACCCTAGATTAGAACATAATCGTAGTTCCCTTGACCAAATCTAAAACATACCATGGATAGAAAACTATCATGCCCAAAACCATGTGATAAATCCATGCACAAACCATAGTTAGGTCCACCCACCTACTCTAGGGTCCAAAAAAATTTCCTGGGGCACTGCGCCGGACATCGTGTAGGGGAGCTACCGCCCCCCTGCATACTCCCCTATGACCCCCCTGCACATGGTGTAGGTGTGGAAGGAATATAACTAACCCAACAAGGGAGGGGGGTTTGAGGGTAGGGTGGGCTGGGAAATGAATCTCAAATTCATAGAAGTTCTTTCTGCCCAATGATATTCCTTTTGCACTAAATGTGAAATGGAATTTTGCATGAGAGACCATTAAATTATTTAAAAGACATATTCATATGAGCCAAACAAAACAAAGCATTAAAATTAACTATAAATTTATGGAAATTTATCTAAAGAACATTTTACAATAGAATAATTACTTTTACAATAACTACTCTAAACCATGATAGCACTCACATGAATAAGTTTATTTGTACACTTTGTTTTACATGTAGAATTAATAAAAGATGTAATGAGTAAAAACAAAATCTCTTATGAAAAAGATTATTGTGTGGAAAGAAGTTCAATGTGCAAAGCTCCACACAATAATCTTCCTTCCACACTACCTGGTTGCAAGAAAATCGAAATGGAATTTTCCACGAGAGAGCATTACATCATTTAAATGCCATACTCATATGAACCAAACAAACTATTAAAATTAACTGAAGAAAAAATATCTAAGGAACCTTTAAGCACGTTTATCTAAAGAAAATTTTACAATGCAATAATAATTAGTTTTATAATAATACTCTAAACAATGCTATCACTAATATCAAAAATTTTATTTGTACGCTTTGTTTTTCATGCAGGATTAATAAAAAATGCAAGGAGTAAAAGTTATTATTTTATTATAAAAATTGTGGATTTATTTTTTTTTGCAAGCATTAACTCACATTGAAATTCCTTCATCACAATAATCTTCCTTCCAGCTTACCTACTTGCACAAAACTCAAAATGGAATTTCGTATGAGAGAGGAACTTTATTTATATGTCATATTCCTATGAACCAAAGGAAACAAAACATTAAAATTAACTAAAGTAAAAGTATCTAATAAAACTTTGTAACTTTATGTACGTTTATCTAAAGAACATTTTATAATACAATAATAACTACATTTATAATAATTACTCTAAACCATGATACCACTAATAACAACAAGTTTATTTATACACATTGTTTTACATGTAGGATTTATAAAAGTTTCAACAAGTAAAAGTTATTCTTCTATTATAGAAATCATAGACTCATCTTTTTTTGCAATCATCAACTCCAAAAATATTATAGTGCAGAACTAAGTTCAATGTGCATAGGTCCACACAATGAGATGAACTTTTGCACATTGAACTTCCTTCTTCACAATGATATTCCTTTGCCACTACCTGTTAGCATGAAACTAAAAATAGAATTTTTCACGAGAGAGCATGGGTGTACCCGCACAAAGGTGTGGAACCTAGGCACTTGTAGGCATGGTTGCATACATGAGTTAATGACATGTGGGCGAGTTGGAGCACCAAGTGACATGATCCCATGATGGGTGCCAAGGGTGAGTTAGGCAAAAGATGCTAATGATACAAAAAGATGATGCAAGCTAGGCGAGATGAGAAACAGACATGAAGTGGGGCACATGAGTGGGTGTCGAGCACAACATGTAGAGCAAGAAAAAGGAATAGGCAGGGCGAGATGTGTGATGGAAATTTCCTGTGAAATACGTGTGATAAGTAGAATGAGCATGGGAAAGTTCAGTTAAGTGAGAGGCGGGCTAGCATGAAATACATGGTGATGTGGGTGCCCATGCCCTAGGTGCACCCACACAATGATGGTTTTCCTAGGTGCTCGAAGGGGCATTGCGCATGTCGAAACATACCAAGGCACCCGAATGAAGGGGTGTGCCTACACAACATAGTGGGTCGACCAAACTAATGAAGGGGAACCCACCTAAACAAATGAACGAACAATGATTCCTATAGGTGAGGTTGCGTACATCAATGGATGAAATGTGGGTTAGTTAAAGCAGCAAGTCACACAACCCCATGACGAACGATAAGGGTGAGACATGCAGAGTGTACTAATGATACATAAATGATGGGTGCGAGTTGCATGAGATGTGCAATGAACATGAAGCCAGCCACATGAGTGGTGTTTGGGCATGACATGCAAAGTAGTAAAAATGCATAGACAAGGTTAGATGCAATGGTAGTCTCCTAGATAAGACGTGCATAGAGAAAAAAGAGCATGGGTGAGCTCAGTGAGGCAAGTGGTGGGGTGGAATGCATTACATGGACACATGGGCACCCATGCTTTATGCGTGCTTGCACAACGGCGAGGTTCCTAGGTGCCTGAGGGGGTATTGCATGCTAGGCATGTAGGGTGCCCAAATGAAGGGGTGTGCTTGCACGACACGTGGTGGGTCATCACATTTTATGAAGGGGAACCCACCTAAAAAAAGACTAGAAAACAACCCATATAATTAAAGGATTATATGGATCGCAAGCTAGAACCATGGCCAAAAGAGTGCCCATAATGATCCTTGGTGACTTATAGATCATGGGCGTCCAAGTCATGTGATGCAAAAGTGTGGAGCACAAGCCTGACATGTTAGATGCATGGGTTAGGTCTTTGGTGCATTGGTTAGACGTTCTAGACCCATGGGCATCGTGTAGACTGCATGACAGAAAGGTAGTGCCTTGGGTGAGCTCACATCAAGGAGAGGTGCCCAGGTACTCATAGGTGGATTGCGTGCATAAGTAAATGAGAAGTAGGTGATTTGAAGCACCGGGCAACATGACCTAGCTAACTCCTTTGTATCATATAATTTTAGGCCAAAACAGTTAGGTGCGCAGTGATTAGTAAGATTGGCCCACATGTACATGACCTGCTTGCACGAAACTTGGAATCGAATTTTTTGCATGAGAGCATTAACGTATTTAAATTTCATATTTACATGAAGAAAATTGAATTAAACTTTAAAATTAACTAAATTAAAAGTATCTAATGAATCTTTATAACTTTATGCAAGTTTATCTAAAGAACATTTTACAATACAATAATAAAATTTTTACAATAATTACTCTAAACCATGATAGCAGTAATTTCAATAGTTTTATTTGTACACTTTTTTCTAAATGTAGGATTAATAAAAGATGCAACAACTAAAACTAATTTTTTCATTATAAAAATCACTGACTTATCCTTTTTCGCAAATGTCAACTCCAAAAATATTATTGTGCAGAAGGAAAATATATGTGTGGAGGTTTGCATTAGGAGTTGAAATTTTGCACATTGAACTTCCTTTCACACAATAATCTTCTTTCTTCCTACTTTCACACACTCAAAATGGAATTTTGCACGATAGAGCATTACTTACTTTATTTAAATGTCATATTCATATGAACCAAATGAAATAAAACATTAAAATTAACTAAAATAAAATTATATAATGAACCTTTTTGTAGGAATTTACAGGGTAAGTTCTTCAGACAGAACACCAAAAGGACACCGCTCACAAATAGATCACAGATCAATACACCAGTGTTTTGACATGGTTAAAACCCTCAAAGAGGGAAACAGTCCACGGCCTATGCCAACGTGGCCACTACAGGCAATTTATTAATAAAGGAATGAAAATTTACATAAGCTTCTCTCATGCACGGTTAACCTACAAATGACCCTCCATGCACTTTAAATAGAATTCATGGACCAATCGGGTGTCAAGCCACGGATCAAGTGTCGGTAATACCGAGGAGAGAATTAACCGTCGGATCACTACATATCGTGACCGTCGGATTGTAAGTTACAAAATGTACAACGGTAAAGAAACACACTTTACCTAACTCTATACCTAACTCTATACTAGACCAAGTTGAACTTAACTATTTCCTATGTGTCGGAATATCCTAACATCCCCCCTTAAGAACAACTTGGGATAGGATGGAAGGATTTACAAATATGACACAATAGGAGAAGGAAGGAGGCACTAGAGCCTATCCCCCCTTAGTGACAACTTCCTGAACTCCAAGCATATATCGAAGTTTAGTGAACTTCGCCTCTGTGAGAGCCTTTGTGAAGATGTCTGCAACCTGATCATCTGTTGAACAATATTGCACTTCAAGAACATGGTCATGAATGAGTTTTCTGATGAAGTGCATGTGTAGTTCAATGTGTTTGCTGCGCTGATGCTGGACTGGATCTTTGCATAGCTGAATGGCACTTTGATTATCACACCAAAGTGTAGTCGAATGCTGCTGCTCAAAGCCAAATTCTGGCTGGATCTGATGAAGCCACAAGGCTTCCTTACTAGCTCCACGGCACCACGATACTCTGCTTCTGCTGACGAAAGAGAAATGGCAGCCTGTTTCTTACAAGCCCATGTAATAGGTCCTGAACCAAGAGTGAAGACATAACCGGCAGTAGACTTCCGATCATCAGGGTCACCAGCCCAATCAGAATCAGTGAAACAAACTAATAGAGGAGCTGCTTTGGCACTGTAATGAATCCCAAACTGTACTGTACCTCGAACATAACGAAGTATTCTTTTAGCTGCTTTCCAATGACTTTCACGGGGGTTTTGCATAAAACGAGCAACAAGGCCAACAGCAAAGGAAAGGTCAGGACGAGTATGGGTTAAATACAAGAGTTTTCCTACAAGTTGACGGTATAAGGTAGCATCAACTTCAGGAGAAGTACAAGAGACTGAAAGTTTGACTCCAGACTGAAAGGGAGAAGGGGCTGGCTTACATTCTTCCATGTGGAAATGAGGAAGAATATCACAAGCATACTTGGACTGGGAAAGGGAAATACCCTCCTTGGATTGCAAGACTTGAAGACCGAGAAAATAGTGTAAGTGTCCTAAGTCTGTCATTTCAAATTTCTTTTTAAGGCTGGACTTCACATGGTTTATAAGGTTGGGATCACTACCTGTAAGAATAAGATCATCAACATAAAGAACAAGGATGATAAGAGAGTTGCCCACTTTCTTGGTGTATACAGTATTGTCAGAATAACACCTAGAAAAGCCAGATTCTAAAAGAAAGCTATCCATTTTGGCATACCAAGCCCGAGGAGCTTGCTTGAGACCATAAAGGGATTTCTTAAGTTGACATAAAAGGCTGGAGTCTGTTTGGATGAAGCCAATGGGTTGTTCCATATAGATTTCTTCATGCAAGTCCCCATGCAAGAAGGCAGATTTAACATCCATCGAATGGACTTCCCATTTTAAGGAGGCAACAAGGGAAAGAACAAGGTGGATAGAGTTCATTTTTGGCAACAGGGGAGAAGGTTTCAGTGTAGTCAATGCCTTCAACCTATGAAAATTCCTTAGCAACAAGACGAGATTTATGTTTATCAACTTTCCCATCTGGTCCATATTTGGTTCTGTAAACCCATTTACATCTAACCAGTTTGCGTCCCTTTGGTAGAGGAACAAGATCCCATGTATCATTTGCCAACAACGAATGATATTCTTCATTCATAGCTGCTTCCCAATGTGGATGGCCTGAAGCTTCTACAAAAGTATCAGGATCATGATTTACTGGAGCTTGAGCCAGTAAAGAAGAGGCTCTTTCAA